>JAADWJ010000790.1:0-11965 GCA_023336165.1 Pythium monospermum | reverse complement strand
TCAATTTTCACTCACACCCTAGACCCCACTGTGAACCCACTGTGAACTCGAAATATCACACCGCCTGTACTGGGCTGGCACACCACGAACACACATAGCACCATGCGTACAGTAAACGGCTTACGGCTGCTTCAAGCCTCGTGCAGCCAGCATTGCAGTACAATTAACAATATTGAAGTCGATCAGAATCCATCCATTCTACTCGACCGCTGCGAAATTTGATGCCGTTTCCTTCCAACTCGGTCTCTGCATCATTCACAAGATCGGGCACGAATCGTCGTTTCTGTGTTCACGACCCATACGACGTCAACAATCCATACATCGCACCAATGCTGTTAAGGTTGCTGTGCTTTTCTCTATCTCACCCTGAGACCAAGTCGATCGAGCCGTTCGTGCGCCAGGTTGACACGACTTCTCCGAATGACTCGAGCGATGGCATGCCACGTGTGTCTTCGCCAAGCCAAGAAGCCAACGTTTTGAGTGCGCGAGCGGCCACCACATGCCTCGTTCAGTCAAGACCCCCTACACCAGCAAGAAGTTGTTCTCGCAATGCAACCTTGCGTTGATGCCACACCATTTCGCCTAGCTTGTCACCTTTGAAATGATAATGCCCCTCAAAGCAATCACAGAGATGTGGATACATCACTTCTGTTGGTATTATGAAAGAGTAGACAATCTGGATAATATTACTGCAATATTAATTACCGTATGTGCTGCCAGTCAAACCACTAGCTCCATCAGTGCAAAAGCCATACAATATCCCATTGATCTGGTATCAAGCCACACAAAAAGAAGTCGAGCGCCACTGAGGCTCGGGGCGCTGGAAGTGGACCAAGATTGTGCGGTACCATCATTAATCATATGAAAGAAAGGTGGCAGAGTGCACTTCCTCAGCGGCGTTAGGAGACTCAACATGTGTTTGGAAATAAGTTATTATCCATTGCCACGTATCCAAGATTGATTCAAGAACTACCAAAACCAGGATTTATGACTGGAATGGATCTTGTGATGGCCTATTATAGTCATGTCATCCTCGAAGAAAGTCGGAAGGAAAGCAACCGATCGAGAGGAAGATCGAGGCAACTCACAAATTGGATAGATCACGCGACGTATGGCAGCTCCGTCGATTTATCGACATGGCTAGCCACTATAAAGCCATGTGGCGTGGACGGTTCAGTATTGTTGTCCCGCTCATGGCTTGAACATCCGCGAAACGCCCATTCCGACGGACAACGGTGGAACTACGTACTTTTGAAGAAGCCAAACGCTTGATTTCTCAACAAGTTTTGCTGGTCTACCCAGATTTCACCAAAAGGATTGATGTGTTCACGAATGTATCCGATAAACAGTTGGGTGGTGTTGCCATTCAAGAAGGACAATCGATTGCTTTGTGGTCAATAATTTGTTGAGTAAATATTGGAATTCCAATCCATTTTATTTGGAAGAAAATGGAGAGTTGTTACAGACCACCAAAATTCCATTCAAGCCAATTTAAGCATCCACAAATGCTGCGTTGGGGTTGAAATTGAGGAGTTTGATCCAAAAAAGGTGTATATGAAGGTCATGACATGTTATAGCCGATGCTCTGTCAAGACTGCCCTTCTAGCCATTGGATCATGACGAATTGCCAACGACCGACGCAACAGGCCCAGTTTTTGTCACTCGTTCCAGACGCCGTCGCTGAGTTGGAGGAACAAGCTGTTTTTTTTTTTTGTTGTTGTTACTTACCGTCACAGATAGTTACAACGAATAGAACACACGACGAGCTTACCCCGGGGTATCGTTCAGAACGGATCGGCCTCGAGTTCCCTTCCTGTCGGCCACTACATGAATCACACCTAATCCTAGTGCGAGTAGGACTGGGGCGTTTGTTACCAATCGGGACCGGAGTTCAGAAGTGGTAGGGTTCATATCTGTTCCAGGGCCTCTTGAGGCAAGCAGAAATATATTAATGCCCGTAGGCTTAGTGTGGATGCCGTGGCATCCCGATCCTACGGTTGGATAGGTAGACAAGTACAAGCCTGTTCCCAAATCTAATTAGTACCACCCTGGGGTACAACACTGCCCCCTAGGTTTGGAGCTGGCTTGACGCGACGGATGTGAATGGTTTCCATGTAGGTCGATCGTAATCGTTCTTTCATGCACTGCAATCACAGAGTATGGGCCATCCCAACTTGGAGCCAACTTTGGTTGATTTGGCTTGCAGGTAGAAACGAGAACACGGTCGTCGGGAGCGTACTCATAGCGACTCGGTGTGCGTTTTCTCGCTCGTTTGCCTTTTTGACTTGTTCGATCTTGTTCTCATGTTGTTCTTGCCAATCGGTCACGTGCGACACATCAAAAATCATATCACGACCAAACGTAGCCTGAGCAGGAGAACAACCCAGCATTGAGTGATACGTTGCTCGTAAGCTGAACGTGATACACGATAGCAGGTAGAATGGTGTCAAAACGTTCAGAATACTCTGCCACGGCCATCGCCTTGCCTTTCTTGAGTTTTCGGAACTCATCCATCGATTGGTCTCTCGTTCCTGGTGGGCAATGTCGCTTGGTCAATGCATCCAGTGCCGTTTTCACACAATCACCAGCGCTTTTCTGGGCTGCACGTTGGCGCTCAAGCACCGCTGAGAACTCACGCCAATCCGCACCAAACAAGAGTTGCTGGCTACCCATTGCAAACAATTTCATTCCATCTGCATCGTCGTCCGTGTAGTTCATAGCGATCTTGTGATCGTTTAGCTTTTGTACAAACAAAAACCAACTGCGCCATCCGCGCTGTCACAACGGGATCATGCGATGTCTCACTTTGTGCCCGCTTACAGCGCGTGTGAAGTCGCGCATTTCTGCTTCTACAGCAGACTTGTTGTTCGCCATTTTTGCTGCAGTTGGAAGCAAATGGCTTTGAGATCTCAAAGTGTTCCAGGGCCTCTAGAGGCCAAGCAGAAATATATTAATGCCCGTAGGCTTAGTGTGGATGCCGTGGCATCCCGATCCTACGGTTGGATATATAGACAAGTACAAGCCCGTTCCCAAATCTAATTCGTACCACCCTGGGGTACAACAATATCCGCATGAAAGTCTTTCCCTGCGGGGTTCGAACCATCGACCTTCAGGGTAAGGTTCAGAAGCTTCACCACTAAACCGGCGCCACCCGATAACAAGCTGGTCTTCAAGAAAAGACAAGAGCGTGAAGTTCCGTTTGGGGAATGCCGTTAAACTCCTGGTGAACATAGTGAATGGACGTACAGTGACCCAAAAGTGCTTCTGAACGAAATCATCCAAACATATCATGAATGACTGGTTCACCCAGACGAGAAAAACGATAAAGGACTTGATCAAGTCAGGTTGTGATTGGAATGGAAGGATTGATAAAATAAAACAACATGTGAAGGAAAATTCCAAAGTCGTGCGCAAAGAAAAAACAATTCCAAAAATATGGCAAAATTCCACCAAAAGCTGTGAAGGTTCTTCCATGGAACGAAATTGCAATTGACACAGTGGGTTCGCTGGGACCACAGAAACAATGCTGTGTATTGACAATTATTGACACAAGTACACGGTTGGTAGAACTTGCAGTGATGGACGATGGAACATGTCCAGAAGGGACGCGACTTGTAGAGCAGGAGTGGTTGAACAGATATCCACGTCCAGCACGGTGCATCTATGACCAAGGTCCGAAATTCATGTGGGAATTCCAAGAACTACTTGATAGCTACGGTATCATACATGCAGACACAACCGCCAAGAATCCACCGGCAAATGCGGTCGTGGAAAGAGTGCACCGCACTATTAAGTACAGGATGCAGACCGAGTTCATTACTCTCACCGCGTCATGGGAGACAATCGCCACATCTGTGGCTCCCCTTCACTGCATCACCTCATGGAGAACTTTGACAGTGACGTAGTTGGCATTTGAGCACTCTAGCTCCATTAAAGGCAAGGCGGAGTACTTCTTGCCTGCAAATACTGGTTGCACCGCCAACTTTCAGACACCCGTGTTGGAGTACTCTCCAAAGTCGACGATATGCAATTCCTGGGCGTCCGACCAACATGAAACTGGGGCCTTGCACCATCTTGAGTCCTCCATCCGCGAACAGGACACCTTTAGACTGGCAGATGTCCCATTTTTCACGCAAAAACAAGTGATCCAGTTCTTCCTTCACTACATCCGGATGCATATTGAACACAAAGAAACCGCATCGTCCATCTTCAGTAGAACAGCCGGCATTTGCAAAACCCCCGATTCCTTGCTCCCGAAGAATAACGATCCCACTGCTCGGTGATTCCAATCTCGGTGCGACTCACGATGCGGTTCCAAACTCACTCACAAAGTGCTAGTATATCCGAAAACATACTTTGCGTGAGTGAAGACTCTGTGCTTGGCCATTCCTTGAAAGACTGAGTCAGCAGATCGTATTTGCCCACTTTCACTTTCCGATCTTGCTCTTCTAGCGCTGGTCCGCTAGCTATCACATCCTTTATCGTCTCGGTCGCTTCAAAATGGATAGCGAGAGCCACAGCCAGCCGGTAATCACTTTCATCACTGAAGTCCTTTTGGAATACCCGCTCGTTGTGGTAGTATTCCCAATGGCGGCAGCCAGGGAATGGCGTGAACCACTCATCATCCCACCGGTACTGCAAACCACATGCCCCACTATGGCAATACCCGTAATTGTATCCCGCCCACAACTCTCCCAGCATCATTTCTCTTGTGATCCCATTCCGTTCCAGCACTGAGATCACAAACGCAAGCAATCGCACTCGAGACCGCGTGAGCTCGGGATTAGTGCATTTCTGAACTGGTATGTATTTCATCCAGCACTTCTTCTCACAAGTTTCCAAGAAACTTTCACAAGCCTTTCACCGCATTCATCGACTTCCTGAGACGCGAGGTGGGGTCAACATATTCTTCGATCTTCTCCAAATTTTCCGGGTGTGCCGAACTGTGCGGCTATTCTTCTCCTTCACTCTCTGCATCAACTTGCCCATCCGCATCTGCCATTGGCTGAGTGACTCTTCTCTTGCTGCGATTGCTTCTCCTTCCTCTCCTGACTCCTTGCTCTTTCCCGCTTCTTGATCCTCCTGATTTTGTGCGTCCTTTTCGAATTTTCCAATGTCTTGATCTTCTTGGCTGACTCGTTCTGCTCCCGCCTGGGGTCAATGGCACTGGCAACATCAATTCCTTCAGTGACTCCTCCTGCCGGTCCTTCATCTCGTGGTCAAGTCGACATGCTCCCAGAATCCTCTCTCTGGAACCATGACTTTGTTGCACTCGCCTGCGCTCTCGCGCTGCGCGGCCGCTGGTGGTGGTTGGTCGGGTTGGTGGCGAGGCGTTTGGTTCAGTCCATCACCGTACACCGCGCCGTTCGTGCCGTCTCCCGCGTGCGAACTACCTGCTGCTCCGTTTGCCGCTGATAGGCCCTTCCGCTGTTGTGCGATCTGGCGCGATGCGTTGCGTTCCCGCTGCGTGCTTTTTCAGGTGACCTTGACTTTACTTCGTCATCTTGTCGTGTCTTCTGGTGTTTGGTTTGGTCAACTTGCCTTTGTGGACTTTCGTCTTTGGCACCTGTTCTTCGATCTCGCGCATACTACGGACGGACTGGAACAAAGAGCATGAAGAGGAAATGGAACAGATCGAGATGGTCAATGCGAAAGGAAACGCCAAAAGAGTGTCGCATCAGTATGTTCCTGATGATCAAGGGCTAGTCTCGCTGAACAGTTCAACTCATCTCAAAATGGAAACAGCACGGCAATGGTACGATTTCGATCGACCGTGGTCGTTACGCAGAGACAATTCAAATCCGCCGAGTCAAGCCACCGCCTACAGCACTGGCGGACAGTGTCGTGACCCAATAGCCCATGGGCTACTATTTGAGTGTTGTGAGACGCAAGTAGAATATGGCCCAACTGCAGGATATGGTTACTGGTTGTGGAAAACATAAAGCCCCCGGACATTCTACAATACACTAATACCGTCAACTCGACAAAATTCCGGATGAACTGCTCAAAAATATTGCATAATGGTTCCAAAATTTATTCGGTATTTTGGGTTCAAAATTAGGGGATATGCAATATATTTGAGCACAACAAAAAACCCATAATTCTCGTCTGTCATATTCCATCAGCTTATGCAGCAACATCCATAGCTGTTTCTGTTGGCGCGCATGGGTACGCACATTGTCCACGGCGATACTAGCCACAATTGGCTTGTGATCAGCGATGGCGGCGTCCGTGCCAGCCATGGAATTTAGAGTCGGAAGCGTGGAAGTCAGCCAACGTGGGCGACCGCCTCTGCGACGCGGGCGGCCCCTGGTTGTCCTTGGGGTCCTTGATTGCTTGGTTATGTTGTTTACTGCTGGCATTGTGCAAAAATGTTGGAATGCGGCAATGCTGGCTCTGTTACCGTCATTGCTTTCCATTTTGCTTTTTATTTCCTCATTTGGGTGTAAAGATATGCACAGTGGGCGTATGCATTTCTTTTTGATCAAAAGAATTCTGAAAAAAACGGATAAATTTTGGAACCATTATGCAATATATTTGGGCAGTTCATCCGGAATTTTGTCGAGTCGACGGTTGTGGTTGTCACGGTTGGAAGGAAAGTATTTTTGAGGTTCCATCAACCAATCAAATCAAAGCTTCCCTTCACCTCCAAACCTTCCCCAAATTTCTTGGAAGGCAAATCTGCCCAATTATGCGTGCGTTTCATTGGTCAATAGTTGACCTGTAGGTATGATTTGATTGGTGGATAGTTTCCCATATCGCACTATCCATTCCAGCGGTGTTGCACCCAACATTCCGCGCCATTTCCGCGATGGGGAGCCGCAAGTGGACGGACGAGGAAGTGTGGTGTCATCACGGTTGGAGTGCGAACGTTTGATTTGATTGGCTGTTCAAAGCTTCAAACCTCCACCAACCTTTCAACCATGATAACCACTACTTCAGCCACAAGTTACTTTGGACCCTTTTTTTTACCAACTATGGTACAAATTAACGATACATGAAACAGTGCTGCCGCTGCCACTTGAGCCGAAGTGGTCAAACATCAACAATCCTGCACATAAAATGAAAGAATCTCTCGGATATGCTTTTGGAAACTCGGCCAACTGGGTGGTGACACATGCCCAAGCAAACTTCAACTGGCTGATTGAAATTTGACTCAGATGTGCAGGTTTGTTGGTTGATATGACATCTATGACAAAACATTTCTTCTTTCGTTGTCTTGCTCTAATCCACACCGTTTCGCATCTAAGAATAATCTCACTACCCTCTCGCGTCTTTGTGGCCACTGGCTGTCGCCAATTAGGGCGAATATTAGAGTATAGACACGAAATTGACGCATTCAAACATAACCCTATGCCAAAAATTGAAAAGCAAAGAAAGGTGAGATTTGAACACCTGCCGATCGCGTAAATGTCTGGATGCTTAAGATCTCATACAGGCTCTTGAGCCTCATGTGCTCCCGTGCTCCCGTGTGATGGGAATGATGTCGGCCAGGTTCTATTCAGCTTGCCCGACACATGAAAAATGTAGTGGACCATCACAAACATGCTACCTTAATTGGCAGCGTTGCGAAACACCGACATGAGTGCATCAACCTCGCGGCGCTGGTGGCGATTCTTGATATTGTTGAGCTTGATCATGAGCAAATGAACTTTGTTGAGAATCTCGCTGTACGTCAAGATGAGATCTTACACCGGTAACTAGCACAGCCGATCATCGTCACGCGCATCTTCTCGGCCATGGCAACGTTCACGTTCACAGAGATTTTGTAGCACAGCAAAACGCACACAACTGATTCAATGGTTGTCCATCACTTGTTGAGTAACTCAATGACGGAGTCCCAACCCAAGAGTTGAAAAACAAAGCAGCAATTTACTTGTCATCGTGACGGCGATCGCGACAATGATGTGGGTTACGTTTTGGTCCACGCATCAACGGTGAACTCGATCTTGGCGCTGGCAAGCTGTTTCGTGACGCGCTCCTGCACGAGTTCTTCAAGGACGAACATGTCTCGGTTCAAATCGCCTTGAGGTGGGTACTTTGCGCGCGTCTTGAGCTTCTCACACGTGCTGAGGTCACGGTTTTCCATGATGCTCCAGTGCAACCAATGATGAATGTTGGCCGCAGCATTGTCCACTTTGACAAATCGGCAGCATTGTCCACTTTGACAGAAACGCCAGTGCTGGAAAAAAGACAAAATAGGGTGAAATTTTCTTTATTGGGACAAAATAAGATCCATTTCCCAAAACAGGGTGATCTTTCTTTTCTCAGGACAGATCGGGGTGTCACCAGAAAGCCACTAAAACAAGGACAGTTTGGGGTGTGTGGTCCCGAGTGAAACCAAATTCTGTGGTTCGGTTGATTTCAAGTTTGCCGAGACGAAACACACCAGAAGATGACCGCAAACACCATTCTCGATGGGGGTCATGCTTACGCCGGAGCAAACAAGCTCGATTGCGGAAAGGAATACAGTTCCCGCGCTCAGGCGTCGCAAGACATTCGCGATTTTGCTCTGGCTCAAGGAAAGCATGCGGTTGCTGACCCGAAGCACAGTGGCGGCAGCAACTTCACCATGCGTTGTGACAGCGAGACTCCGTGCACTTCTTCGGTTCGTGTTACGAAGACGAGGGCCAGAGACGAAGCGCTTTTCGGGTGAGCATGCTATGCGCCATCCACTCCGGCTGCAGTGGCACGTCGAAAGCGTCCAGCCGACAAGTCAGCCGCTTCGGTGTTGCAACTGCCAGAATTTCGGCGGCTGCCATTGTTGCCCAAGTCCAGGCGGCAGAAGGTGTGGAGATATCCAAGAAGATGGCCTGCCGAGCGAAAGAAGCAATTCTTGAAGACGCCCAAGGAAGCCGGCGTAAGGGTTTTCAAACTCTGGAGTCACTGTTGAGTGCTTTTAGTTAAAAAAACGGCGGCGATTTCACTGAGACTGTGTTCGACGATTGTGATCATTACCAGCGCGCGTTTGCGGCACGCTCTCAGGTGTTGCGTCACGTTGAGTTCGGTCAGCAGGTCCTTGGCATCGATGGCACGTTTATGAAGCACGGTTTGTATGACAGTGTCATGCTGTTGCTTGTCGGGCGAGACGGCAACAACAAGAACGTCGTGCTTGGTGTGGGAATTTGCGGTGGCGAGACAATCGACAATGCCACTTGGTTCATCAAGTGTTGCAAAGAAGCAGGCGTGGTGTTCAACGGAGTTCCAGCGTTCACGGACCGAGGCAAGGCGCTGATAGCGGCATTGAGTGCGGAACCAAGCACTCCCATCTGTTTCTGCACCAAGCACATCATTGGTAACGTGAGGCACACCTTTGGGAAAGCAGCATCTGTCGATGTGGTTGGGGACATCTGGGCGATTCAAGCCTCGGAGACAAGCGAAGGGTTTGAGTCGCGCCTGTTCGCTCTGCCAATTACACGCCCAGCTGTTTCGGCTTACCTGAAGGAAATCGCCCCGGAGAAGTGGGCACTCCACCCTGTTCTCGGCAAGATGCGTCTCTATGGCTGGCGCACAACGAACTTCGTCGAATCCGAAAATGGTGCAGCGGTACCAGTTCGATTTCTCCACTGTTCAGGGGTTTTCGAGCACTACATGGACAAGTTAATGGAGCGATCAGTTGAGGCAGCGCGTGACACCCAGCAACGACAATGTGGTGTTCGTCCACGATTCAAGATCCAACCCTCGCCTCGTTCGACGTGTTGACACCGGGAAGAAAACGTGCACATGTTCGCTTTTGGCCACTTGAAGAAGATGTCTGAACTTTACCAGTTTATCGACAAGTGCTACTTCGTTGAGAGCTGCAAACAAGGCTACTGTGCTGCGGAATGCTCCAAGATCGAGCTTGTGCTCCAAGAAGATCTAGTTGTTGTTGAGGGGCGCCAGCCGCTAAAGGAAAAACACACACGTGGTCGTAAGCGTGTCGAACGTGTTGCGAGTCAGGGCGAAGAGAGTGCAAAGAAGAGGTCAACGGGCGGTCGCTCCCCAAAAAACATGCACAAAGTGCAACCAGGTGGGGCATAATCGTCGGACTTGTGATGCGTAGGCTTGGATTTGTTCCTATTTTTCGAATATACATGATTTTGGTGCTTATTCACTGTGATAATTGTGCTTATGAACTATATTTGGTGTTGTGGTTGATCCTTTTGTGTCAAAATCTGGTGTTTCGTACACCAATCATGGTGCAGAATTTGTGCCCCCATCAGAGTAATATATTTGGTTAAACATGAGTTATACTCACTGAAAAAATCATGTTATTCATTGTCAAAGTTCAGTTCACTTAAAACTCACAAAATTAAGTATGCACCATGTTATATATGAAATTATGGAGTTCATTCCTAAGCAGGAAGAAACATGGCATCAATGAGCTCGGCAAGACCTTCATTCACCCTTTTGGTGAGTTCAGCTTCTTCCTTGAGCATCTTCTTCCAGCGTACAACGCGGTGCTGCTCCTTGATGCGCGCCTTGCTTGCTTCCTTAGGCATTGACAGCGCGCTTGCCGCATGGGCGGTCTTCGGTCTTCTTGATGTGTCGGCGCAATGTCCATGGTCGTTTGAAGAACGACTTACACTTGAGACATTGCGGCCGCACAGGAGCGTCGATCTTCCGTTGGCGCGGAGGTTGCTGGCGGCGCTTCAAGGGCGAGCCTCCATCGTTGTTGTCGCCGTCGGCCTGTCTCTTCGCAGCCATCGTGTCAGCCTTTCAACTTTGAAAATGACATGATGGGTTGATTGGTAGATATGGGTTCCCATAGCAGGGTGCCAAAAATAGGTGGATGATAAGACACCCCGATCTGTCCTGAGAAAAGAAAGATCACCCTATTTTGGGAAATGGATGTTATTTTGTCCCAATAAAGAAAAGATCACCCTATTTTGTCTTTTTTCCGCCAGTGCTTCCCTCTCGCTGCTGGAAGGCGAGACATTTATTGTCGTACACAGCTGAGTGGCTGCGAGTGAGATGCTCCACGAAGTCCGAGTAGCCTGAACCTTGCACTTCGCTTTCCACGAGAGAAACAAAGGTGGCACTGGTTGTGTGGGCCTCCATCAGGAACTAAAAACTCCAAGGCGAGCGAGTGAGAGGGGATGGACATCGTGGAGTTGAGATGGTTATTTCCAGAATGAAAACAAACCGGGTGTGTCCGTTGTGAGGCGGTCAGCGACCAAGGTAGCGTGGCCATTCAACGCAAACAATTTCTGGGCTCCAATCAGTCAAATTATTCACCCTCAAAAAAAACCACTTGGATATTATTGACCACAACTGTATTGGGGGAATCGTGGTTTCCACAAGGAAGTGAACCGATGGAGAACCAGTTTTCCTCAGGACGTTGGAAAACCGGTACGACACTGGAGCCCCCTAAAAAAGCCCGCCGATCGTCATCGGCTCTCGAGACGACGACGACGTTGAGTATGAGCTGCCTTGCGCATAGGGTTGTTGACTGACCAAGTCTCCGAAATGAAACATCTAAGACAGGGTCGCGGATCGACGCACTGCTGTTCGGGCCACCCAATCATCCCTTCAAGTCATCCATAATGGCCCAGCCCGGAGCCATCAACAAAGCACCGGTGCAAGCATTGGAGATCGCGGTGATAGCATCAAGCGGAGGCCAAGAGACAGAGCGATTGACGAATCAAGCCGTCAATCCATTTTGATGGTCCGCCTCCGGAACAAGCGAGCGACAACAGAGTTGACGGTTACGTTCACCGAGTCACAACCAGAAACCGCGCAAGTCACCCACGCCTTCCTTGATCGACGACGAACCCCGCCTTCGGTGCTCGCTATATTGTATCGGTACGCTTGGCCTCCTTTCGGCTCACAACCACAAATTACGTCATATCACTGATAGTGACATACCATACGCGCGTGTTGGTGCGCGGTTAGGTGTGCGTGTGTTAGTGCGCGTGTTTGGGGGGGGGGGGGGGGGGGGGGGGGGGGGGGGGGGGGGGGGGGGGGGGGGGGGGGGGGGGGGGGG
>JAADWJ010000789.1:0-12013 GCA_023336165.1 Pythium monospermum | reverse complement strand
AGGCGCTCGAGCGATCGCTGCGATCTTGAGCAATGGCTCGGTTTGTGCTTTACGGCTCGTGGATTTGAGGGGCAACAAGATCAATCAAGACGGTATTAAAGTGCTCGCGGAAGCGCTGGAACGGAATGACCGCGTCAAGCATGTGTACGTCCACGCAGGCGGCAAGATTGAAGCGCTGGGCACGACAAGCAGTGCGAGCACGTCGTCATCGTCGATGGTCAACGCCCACGTGATGAGCAGCGCCGTGGGTGGGCTCCCGTCCAGTGGAAGTGGTGCCAATGGGCTCATTGGCGTGGAGACGATTTGTGTGGTGGACGTACGCGAACAAGAAGTTGTCGCGAAACACGCCGACAACCTAGACGACGGGGACAGTGTCATGCTAGCCACAGCCACAACCACCGCTACTGGTGGTGGCGCGCCAAGTGCGTTCAAGCTCAAGATCAAAAGTGGAGCCCATGGGTTTGGTGGGGCGTCCACCGCCACAGGATTTGCGAGTGTGGACAAAGAAAGCGGGCGGTTGTTTTCAAGGGTGCGGCCCATCTCGGCCGCGACGCTCAAGAAACAAAAAGAAAAACTGCAATTGCAAAAAAAGAAAATGCAAGACGACGCCAAGAAGCTCGCGCGCAAAGAAGCCGAGTGGAATGGCCGTGCTGGCGGGCTGGACGCGTCGTCGTCAGCAACAGCAGGAGGGGGTGGGGGAGGAGGAGGAGGAGGAGGCGCATCCTCGCCATCGCATCTCGGAGCGGACCAAAGCGGCCAGCAGGCTGGGTCCATTTCCAAGAGCAAAAAATTGCCACCGATCACATCAAGTGGGAACAACAATAGCAATAGTGGCAATAGTAATAGCAGTAGTAGCAGTGCGATGAACCGAACAAACTCGGCACCGGTGCTGAAAAAGAATGATTCGGATGGCGGCTAGCGCAAAACAAAAAGAGACCAAGCCGTACTACCAGCAAACACAAACAAAATATCCCATTGCTTTTGTGGCCTTTTTTTTCCTTGTTATTCTTCATGCATTATTACGTACACAATACCTTTTCGAATTAAAACGGCAGCTGTGGTCACACCAAAGCACGAAGGTCTCCGTTGGCGTCGGTCTCCGTGATCACTTGGCTACTGCCACTGCTACTACCAGTAGTAGTCGTATTCATCGATGGGCCACTGAGGGTCTCCCTCTTCCGCTCTGTAGAATACCAAATCAACACCATTAGAACAAAACGCTGCATGTCGGATACCCCTCTCCTCTCCTGTCTCTATGTCTATCACTCACCCGTTGGTTCATGGTCGTCCAGTGTCAGCAGCGCGTTCACTTGATCCAGTATAGACGAGACCACGTCGGGTGCTGCCGCATCGCCTCCACTGCTGGGTGGTGGTGGTCCCGCCACCGCCAATCCGATCGCTTGTGCCAGCGCACCGCCGTCTATGGCGCGCACTTCGGTCACCATTTCCGTCAGTGCATGGAAGAGCTCGGCCTCGACGACCCGCGAGTTATCCTGGCTGATTGACGCCAGTTGCGCGGCACCGAGCAGCCCGTTCCGCACCCAGCAATGGCGGATCAACGCCGTGGGCACGGCATCCCAGGCTTGCCCAATCAACTGCAATGCTTCGTCCTCGGTCACGTGGTCTTGCACAGAAAAAGACCCCACTGCACTACCACCAAGTGAGCTATTATCCGCCGTCTCAGGGGATACGGTCGTCGTCGTCGTCGTCGTCGCATTGTTCGGCCGCCATTTCTGCCATTTCGTGAGCACGAGCCACAGCAACGCCTGCCTGTACGCGGCCTTAAACATCCTTGCGACGCCGTGGTGGATCGCATGGTGTTCTTGAGTGGTTTGCGGTGGCAGCAAGATCAAAACCAAGTTCTCAAAGCGGAAGCCGCGCTCAAAGGATCCCGACGGATCCACAAGTTGCGCAAGCTCCAAGTGCGCGCCACTCGCGTCCATAATCACGTACCACGTCTCATTACGCGCCTTGGCCTCCAGACTCACGGTATGCAAATACAGCGCAAGTGTCGTCGTGTCTTGCCAGGCATGCGGATGCTGCGATGAAAGAAACACTTTGGACTCGCCACTTTGCTGCTGGGATCCATCATCCATCTTGGCCATACCCGGTTCACGCAGCACGACTTGTGGGCGGAATTTTTCACCCGCTGCGTTCACCAGAAGCGTCACAGTCACGCGGTCACCACTACTACTCGCCTGGGTAGCAGTATCCATATCTTGTCGTGGTTGTGCGGTCAAAGTGGTTGTGCGCAACGCGATCTCATCCAAGTTCCAAATACAATTCACCGGCACGGGCTTGAGCTGATGGCCCACTTCATTCAGAAACAAGTGGAGATCAAACGCTTGAGAGGACGGGCTCGCTGGAAGCACAGAAAAGCCCGTCGAGCCTGTCCGTCGATGGTACTCTCTCTTGGACGCTGTCCGCAAATTTCGTCGTTGCAAATACCGATGGAGCCAGCCATTCGAGGCTTTGAAATCACTCAACGAATCCACGACATCCGGTTCCAGAGATCCTTTCCATTCGGTCAGAATTTTGTCTCGAAATTCCACGGCTTTGGATTGTAATAAATCGCCCGTGATTTTGAGAGTCGGTGCGTCATTTTCAACTTGAACTTGCCATTTGTAGAGCATATCCTCAATGATCGACAGCTTGTGCTGGTACTGAAGTACCTTGCGGTGGTTGCTCTTGCCCGACATGACTTGGGCCATGATGGCGTCTTTTTCTTTGACCATTTTCGTGACCGCCGTGCGTGAGACTCCAAATTTTTCAGCCGCGGCACCTTGAGAGCCGCCACGTTCCACAAACTCCAAGATCATGAGTTTTTCTTCGTTGGTCTTGCGCACACGGCGAGCCTTTGGGTTTGGCGGCGGGGGTGCCGCGGCGGCTGATCCAGTGGCTGTCGGCGTCGTCGTCGACGCGCCAGATGGCGGAAGCTGCCTCGTTGCTCCAGTTCCGCTTGCTGATGGTGTTGAAGATGTTGTAGGCGGCGTCGTGGCACTGGAGCCAGCCCCTCGTTGGGTCTTCCGTGTCACAGGCATGCTGCTACCGTCACCCATTGAACCTGCCACGACGACGCCAAGTGATGCTGCGATCTGGGATGCCTGGCTAGCAGCACCCGTAGCCAGACCAGCCGTACCAGTTGCAGCTGCCGCTGCCGCACCGGCTACTGCAACTGGAGTTCCGCTTGCCGTCGAGGTCGTGTGTTTGCCTGTCACGCCGCTCATAATAATATCGCGCTCCTTGACCATTTTGGTCACCGCAGTGCGCGAGACTCCAAACTTTTCGGCCGCTGCGACGTGGGTACCGCCGTCGTCCACAAACGCGAGGATCGCAAGTTTCTCTTCGCGCGACTTGCGTACGCGCTTGGCCTTTGGCATCGGGGAGCCAGGGTGGCCGCTGTGGGCGCCGCTACTCAGATCGTGCATAGCAGCCGAGCCACGTTTGAGATCTTGGCTCACTGGGAGAGCTAGTGGAGCTGCTGGAGCTGCTGCCATAACGACATCCATTGAACCGGTTACTGCCTTGACTGTGGCGGCGGCAGTCGGTGTCTTCGCCACCGCAGCGGCGACCTTGGCAAGTGCGTCTTCTGCACTGATAATAGAGCGTTGGCTGCTTCCTTTCTTTGCTGTTGAAGTGGTCGAGCCTTCCTGTGATCCTTCCTCACTTGCCGTCTCGGTGGAATCGCTCGCATGGCCCTTCGCTGCTGCTGCTGTTTCTTCTTCTGCTGCGATCGCCGCATTCACGACACTGTTGTCACTGGTCACAGCGTTTTCCTTCAAGATCTTGGTCACTTTCCCACGTGTGAGATTAAAGCGCGTGGCGGCTGTTGCTATGGACCCACCATTCAATACAAATGCCACCACCGCTTCAGTGTCTTTCACTGATAAATTGGTCTTTGGAGAAGGAGGGCTACTCGGGCTGCTTGAAATAGCTGGGGCGCTTGATGTGGCTGGAGCATCTGAAGCCGCTGCAGAAGACGCCGCCGTGGTGGTGGTGGTGGGGACTGTCGCAGTGGCTGCTGTCGCTCCGCTGGGCGAGCTCTGTTGTGGCGTTTTCGCAGGCGCCGACGCGACAACAACCGCTGTGCGTCGAGCGCTTCGTCTTCCACCTGTCTGTTCGCTTGATGTATCTGTAAATCGTTCGTTCGCTCCATTTTCGCTTGGAGAGACTACTGAAGCACTTGCCGACGAGGTCTCTTTTTGATTGGTCGTGGTGTCGCTTCCACTTGTCGCCAAAGCTTCTGCCGGTAGAAGGATGGACTCCACGGCTTCTACTTCATCCTTGCGCTCTTGATTGACTACATTAGCTCGTGTGGTTCGCACAGACGCGCGTTTGCCAACGGGACTAGCGTCGGTCATTTTGGCTTGGGTTTTCTTTCTTCCCGCGCACTGTTGTGTGCCTTTGGACGACCCCCTCGCAAGACTGACCTCCCGTTGGTTTGCAAACATTTGATTTTCCAAATAGTGACACGCCTCCCAATTGTGACCAAACATCGTTGCATATGTTCGTAACGACAGGTGTCCGTATCGATATTATAGACCTGTTTGATGGCCAACGACCACAGACAAGAGCCAAAAGAGCACGAACGCAATGTGGAAGGCACCTGTCGCTTGCGGTCGCCAGCGCGTGCTGCGTCGTGCATGTGGTACCGCGCAATCAAATGCAACATCGCTGCCACTGCAGTACCAGGCCTTGCCACGCATGGCAGCGCGGGCTGCCAATGTAACACCATTGCTGAGATATCCCACCTCGAGTGGACGCCATCTCTCTTCTCTTGCAGCGAGCTCTTTGTCGTCCCACCGCCGCAGCGCGTTGCAAGCACTGCATGGGGACACGTGGGCGTCGGCGCGACGTTCGTTGTCGTCCACTCCATTGGAAGAAAGCGTGGAGCAAATTTACCAGAAGAAGACCCCGCTGGAGCACGTTTTGCTTCGTCCGGGGATGTACATTGGCTCGGTCGAGAGCGCGAAAGACACGATGTGGATGCTCTCAAAATCGGACGAAGACGGCAAACTTCGCATGAAGCAACAAGTCGTCGAGTACGTGCCAGCGTTGTACAAGATCTTTGACGAAATCATCGTGAACGCCGTGGACAACAAAGTGCGCGACCCAAGTATGCGCCACTTGGATGTCGTGGTCGACCCAGGAACCAAAGCCAATGGCTTTCAACCGTGGATCTCGGTCCATAACGACGGCCGTGGCATCCCAGTCCAGTTCCACAAGGGCGAACAAGTGTACGTGCCCGAACTTGTGCTCGGCCACTTGCTCACGGGCTCGAATTTCGATGATTCCAACGCACGGCTCACCGGTGGCCGCCACGGATACGGAGCGAAATTGACAAATATTTTCAGCCAAGAATTTGTCGTCGAGACAGGTGATAGCAGTGCTGGCTTGAAGTACAAGCAAGTGTGGCGCAACAATATGCGGGACCGTGGCGAGCCGGAGATTTCCAAAATGGACCCCCATGAAAAAGACTTTACGCGGGTTTCATTTTCGCCCGATCTTGCCAAATTTGACATGCAAAAGCTCACGACAGGCATGACGCGTGTGCTCAAAAAGCGCGTGTTTGACGTCGCCGGTTGCCTTTCGGATGTGCAAGTCACACTGAACGGAGAACAAGTGCCGATCGCAGGCTTTGAGTCGTATTTGCAAACTTTCCAGCAATCCACCACGGTCTCTCCTTCTTCTTCTTCTCTTGAGGATGGCAGCGCAGATGACGTGGCCTCTTCGATGCCTCGCGCCGAGTACATTTACTCGCGCATCAACAAGCGGTGGCAAGTCGGCGTTTTGCCCTCGGACGTGGGCTTTGTCCATGTCAGTTTTGTCAACGGCATGTCCACGCTGCGTGGCGGCACCCACGTCAACTACGTCTCGGACCAAATCTGTCGTCGTGTCGCGGATTTCATCAACAAAAAGCACACCGATTTGACGCTCACACCGGCTCAAGTCAAGCCCCACGTCGCAGTGTTTATCAACTGTATGATCGAAAACCCGACGTTTGATTCGCAAATGAAAGAATACATGTCCTCGCGTGCGACGACCTACGGCTCCTCCTGCATTCTATCGGAACGGTACTTGAAAATGGTCGTCACCAACTCGGGCATCGTGGAACGGGTCGTGGACGCCGCCAAGTCCAAGCAGCGCGCTGCGCTGATGAAGAAAGTGGCCGGAAGTACCCGGTCCCGCACCAGTGTGAATGTACCGAAACTGGAAGATGCCAACTTTGCGGGTGGGCCTCGTTCCTCTGAGTGTGCGTTGATTCTGACCGAAGGCGACTCGGCCAAGGCCCTCGCAGTCGCGGGGCTCGCCGTGATTGGGCGGGACACTTATGGCGTTTTCCCATTACGTGGCAAAGTATTGAATGTACGCGACGCGACCGACGCGCAGCTTGCGAAAAATGCCGAATTTGCGCATTTATCGACGATCTTGGGCGTCAAAATGGGTGAAAAATACGATACGAAAGAAAAACGCGACCAATTACGGTACGGCAAAGTGGTCATCATGACCGACCAAGACCACGATGGGTCCCACATCAAAGGCCTGCTGTTCAATTTATTCCATAGCTTTTGGCCCGAATTGTTGCAAACCAATGGCTTTATCAGTGAATTTATCACGCCGATCATCAAAGTGACGCCGAAAAAGGGCAAAAAAAGCGACATCTTGGCGTTTTATAGCATTCCTCAGTACATGGAGTGGAAAGAGTCGCTTGGTGCTTCGGGTGATGAGCTCAAGCACTACAGTATCAAGTACTACAAAGGTCTTGGCACCTCAACCAGCACAGAAGGCCGCGAGTATTTCAAAGACTTGGACAAGCACCTCGTGGATTTTGAATGGAGTGGCGATGCCGATGGCGATGCGCTGGAAATGGTGTTTAGCAAGACCCGTGCAAGCGACCGCAAAGACTGGCTGCTGAACGAATACAAACCGCAGTCCTTTTTGGATACAAGCCACGGCGCCGTCTCGTACAAGGACTTTGTGAACAAAGAGTTGATCCAGTTTTCTCATGCTGATAACGTGCGCTCCTTACCATCGGTTCTGGATGGACTCAAAGTCTCGCAACGCAAAGTTTTGTTTGCCTGCTTGAAACGCAAGCTCACAAAAGAAGTCAAAGTCGCGCAACTCGCTGGTTACTGCAGTGAACATACCGCGTACCACCACGGCGAAGCGTCGTTGCATTCCACGATCGTAAACATGGCGCAAGACTACGTGGGCGCGAATAACTTGCCGCTTTTGTTTCCGTCGGGCCAGTTTGGCACCCGTTTACAAGGCGGCAAAGATGCCGCGAGTCCTCGGTACATTTTCACGTTGTTGCAAAAGTATACACGGATGCTTTTCCCCGAAGAAGACGATGCGCTGCTCAGTTACGTGGACGACGACGGGTACGCCGTGGAGCCGCATTTCTACTTGCCCATCGTGCCCATGCTGTTGATCAATGGCTCGGAAGGCATTGGCACTGGCTGGTCCACGCAAATTCCAAGTTACCACCCAGTGGAAGTGATCGACAACTTGCTGAGTCTGTTGGAGGATCCACTTGCTGACCTGTCGCCGATGTTGCCATGGGCAAAAGGTTTCCGTGGTGAAATCGAACAGCTCAGCGAACAGGCGTTCACCACGCGTGGCAAGATCAACCAGGTCAACACCACGACGCTGCGGATCTCGGAGCTTCCCGTGGGTCGCTGGGTTGAAGATTATAAGAAAATTCTGTGGGATTTGGTCGCCAAGAAGACAATCCGGTCGTTTTCCGAACACCATTCAGAACGCGACGTGCGCTTTGATGTGGCGCTGTCTCGCGCAGACTTGACTGCGCTGGTGAGTAAAGGAGACGAGCATTTGGTCAAGCTGTTCAAGCTGGATTCTTTGCTGGGTACAACCAATATGCACGCCTTCGATGGCCACGGCAAGCTCGCCAAGTTCGAAAACAGCCAAGACATTTTACGTGCGTTTTACCCGATCCGCATGGAAATGTACACGCGCCGCAAGAACCATTTGGAGGACAAGCAATGCCGTGAAGTGCTCAAGCTCCAGAACCGCATTCGCTTCATCACGGAGGTCTCGGAGGGTGCCTTGCAGTCCATTTTGAGGGAGCGGATCCCAAAGGCACAGCTTGTGGAGCTGCTCGTAGACCATGGCTTTGCACCAGCATCGGCGTTTGTGACGGCGGAGGCATCAGCGAAAGAGGATCCGCTTGTCGAGAACGACGCGGACTCTGCCGCCTCACTACAGGCGGACACAGAGAACCAGAAAGAGTACGACTATTTGCTCAACACATCGCTCATGAGCTTCACGAAGGAACACGTCGAGAAGCTGCAAAGCGAACATGACAGCAAGGCGGCTCGGCTCGAGGAGCTACGCAGCACAAGCCCCTCGCAAATGTGGCGCCAAGAGCTCACGGCATTGCGCGATTTGCTGCTGCATGATAAGGAATACCGGCGCCACAACCCGACAACGGCGGTCGTAGACGCATAGAGTAATAGCCCCATAGAGCTCACAGCAAAAACGTCATTGTCATCTCATCCAAGGTTGGCAGATTGTATTATTTTTTTTGGTTTTGGCCATTTTTGACCAATAACATTGCATGTATTTCATCCAATGATCATGGTGTACCAGCACCATTTTGATCGTTGATTGGCGGAAAAGGTCGCCCAATTTGCTGCTTCAAGAGGGGTTCTTTGTCCCTTTTTCGTTGTGACTGTTGTCAGGAAGGCAGAAACACACTGGCGCAAAAAGAGAAAAGCGGTTCCGACAGACGCCGATCCAAGAAAGAAAAAGGTATGATGATGGAATATCGGCAAAGTTCTTGGAATGGGATAAGGAGTACAATGCGTTTGCTATACATGGGGGAGCGTGTGTGGGGCTTGCTTCCTTGTGGCTCCGTTGGTCCAACACACTTTAGCGGGAGGCGGTGGGCGAGCATTTCATTCCCTCGCTCGATCGCTCCCTTGTCCCCCTCTCTATACATGCGTGAAAGGCTTGTGGGCACAACTGAAACTAACGGCGCTTGGGTTCGTGTTTTCTCGGCGGGTTGATACAGGCGAGTTTGTGTCAAGACATATTCACTGCAAGAATGGCGCGTCCAGGAGGAGAAGTTGTCATTGGTATATTACCGTTCAAACAGCCTGCTCTGTTGGACCAACCACCTCCTTCCGCTAAAGCAAGTGACTGACTGACTGTTTTTGTGTGTATTCTAGTTCCACGCAACTTTAAGTTGCTCGAAGAGCTGGAAGGCGCTGAAAAGGGCCATGGCGACATGAGCATTTCGTTCGGTCTCGAGCAGGCAGATGACATCTTTCTGACAAACTGGATCGGCACGATCTTGGGTCCTGGCGGCGTACGTTCCATGTACACCACCCCCTCTCCTCCTGTCGAATCTACTCCCCATGCTCACACGCTCGTATGTCCCCTGTCTAATAGACTTGCCACGACGGTCGCATTTACAGTCTTCGAATCCACTGCAGCGACCAGTACCCGCACCAGCCACCAGAGTTTTTTTTCACGAGCCGCATCAACATGAGCTGTGTGGACCCACAAACTGGCCGCATCGACCCGCGACGACTGGCGGCGCTGGCCAACTGGAACCGCAACAACGGCATTGAGACCGTGTTGATCGCGGTGCGTGCCGAGATGGGCTCGCCAACGAACCGCCGTTTGCCGCAACCGCCAGAGGGATCCAACTTTTAGAGAGAGAGAGAGAGTGAGAAATGAACACGTGCAAAGAAAAGAAGAAGAAGAACAAGAAAGAAGAAGACTTTGCGATAAGAGACAAGGCGTACTTGAAGTATTAATACAACTTTCTATGACATGGCGCTTAGTGCAGCCCTATCTTTTCACTAGGATGACTTTGTGCTACGTCGATACCTTCGCGATGCTTGCCGCGTCGTCGTAGTTTTCCGTAAGCCAGGGTACTTGACCAAGTGGACCAGCATGGCGACGGCGCGCACAAAGTCCATGCCCGTGGCGATGGTTGACAACGGCACCAGAAAATAGCTCAGCAGCTTCAGCCCCCGTGACGCCGTGCCTGGCATGGGCAGCACCAGCAGCAAGTACAGCAAAAGCTCTCGACTGAGAGCGCAAAGAAAAATGGCTTGTTGCCATTTGTAATCCCACACGGCGACTTTTTTGAAAAGCGGGTGCCACTGCTTGCGGTAGGCCACAAATCCAAGTTGGGTCGCGGCAAGATTGATGCACGCAAGCGCAAGTTCAAAGACCAGGAGCGACCGGAACGATTCGTGGAGATCCGGGTACAGCCGCTCCAGCGATGTGTACACTGCGACCATGGAGAGCTGGTCCAAGATGATGGACACGGTGCCCATGCAGGAGACCAGCACGCCGCTCTTGACCCATAGCGTCAGCCGCCGCGTCGCCAGATCACACACAACCATAGAGATGACCGTGGCAAGCAGTTTGCTGCGAAGTCCCGAGCCACCGACGACGCTCAAGACGTGGCGCGGCTGCTGGAAGAGCGCGAGCAAACTGTAGATCAACAGCGCGCGCAACGCTTCCAGCACCGGCGCACATAAAACGGCCAAGAAGTGCGCGACAAGCGATTTGTCGGACACCACGTTCCAGTACCGAGAGAACACGTACACTTCGTATAGCCTGTGGTCCATCGTTGCAGTTGTCGAGGAAGCGCTTTTGGTGGGATGTGACGCCGCTGCGTTGTATGGAGACGGAGAGAGGCAGCCGACGCAAAAATCAGCGCCGTGGTGGTGCGTTGTCTGGGCGGTGTGAGGGTGGGTGGACGCGCAATGAAGCACACGGAAGTCTTTCTTGCCATTCTCAGAGATGCTCAGTGATGCGACTGCAGATACACAGACCCTGAGTCAATACAGGAGCTCCATGTCTTTGTGGTGGATAGATTTAGCAACAACTGTGTCGCGGTTGGATAAAACACGTACCTTCAATCATGCACGGGTCAAGCAAGATGACTTCATTGCTGGCGCCCTTGGTGAAGAATGGAGCGTTGCGCAACGACCCATCGGGCCGTGTCCAGAACAAATACGGCTGCAAGAGGTTGTCTGTATCCATGTCGATGCTTCCAGGCGAGCACCAAATCGTGACTTCATCGCCTGCGAGCAAGATGTATCTCCGCGGGAAGCGGAACACTTTCGTGGCATTGGAGTCTGCGACGACGTATCCTGTGAGATCTACAGGCTACAAAGAGTTGATATGCATATCAGTAAAGGGCTGGGCTATTAAATGGCCATGGAAAGAGTGGCGCAGGTACCTCTTCAGACGGGTTCGAGATGACGAGCCATTGCTTCTTTGTGTCGACGCGCGAGATGTACAGTTGCTGCATGACCACTTTGTGGCAGATCTGCATCGAGCCACGCGCCACTTGGCGGTCGAGCGACGGAAGGCGCAGGCGCCGCTGCATTCCGAACGGCATCGTATGCGATGGCGTGTGGGATATGTTGGATACGTAGAAAAGCGAATCAGAGCTGCTCAATTGTCCCGCCAAAAAACACCACCAAACGGCGCCGCGCGCAATTGGGCACTAACTGCAGGCAACCCCCGCACTTTACTGACATTGGCGGCGCATGAAAACCCACACAAACCGAAGAAAATGAAAGTATCGATATGAAGCGGTGATGTAGTGTGACAGGGACATTTGAGTCTGTCCTGCGAATATTGGATATCGTTTTAGCCAGGTAATGCGATTAAATAGTTTCCACATTGATCCTTGTTCATTGTTTGTGGGCATTCGGAATAGCAAAATGGAGCAAAAGGAAGCAGAACCATCGCAAGCGCAGGAAGCGGCATCCACGACAGGCGACGTAGAGATGGAAAGCGTCGAGCAGACACCAGAAAACCACACAGAAAGAACGAGCGATGTAGCGGACGCTTCTTCTGCGGTGGAAGATAGTGGGGAGAAAGTGAAGCAAAGCGCAACAACTTCCACGGAATCGTCCGCCTCATTGCCAGTCGCGGAAGACGTCACCACAGCGCCAAATGCGGCTGAACCAACAAATGAATCGATGGACGAAAACGCTGATGACGCGAAGAGCAGTTT
>JAADWJ010000788.1:0-12020 GCA_023336165.1 Pythium monospermum | reverse complement strand
TGTTGTGGAGCCATTTTTTTTTTTTGATGCAGCTCCCGATTTTTTTCAATTCACTTTCAACCAATCAGACGGCAGGACGCGCGATCTTTCGATGACGTGGATGGAAATGTAGAAGGATGCCCGCCACCAAGGCAGCAATGGGCAGCCTCGTCGCATGTCTGTATCTTGGCTGGTGCATCGTACATGCGTCTGCTGTGTTTGGAGCATCACATGAGACGGTGTCTATCGCGCCCGACGCTATTGCCACCACTCTGCAGGATCAGACTGCTGTTTGGTCAAGCGCACATCCTTCATCCAGCGGTAACTTCCCGCCAGCCACGACATCCATCGAGGCTATTCGTGCAGCTACTACCAGAGTCTCGCAGTCTGGGACCACACCACCATCACAAGAGCAAGAGGAGACCCTGCTTGATTGGGCAGCGCGGCAGTGGCAGGATGGTCCTCCAAAGATGTCGGACCAGACCGCCGATCCAGTAGTGGATACATCCAATAACACATTGGTGGTTGGCGTCAAGACAAGCGTGCTCCATAACTTCCAAAACCGCCAAGCGATTCGACAAACGTGGGCGCTCCCGAACAACACGCAGGCGCGTGGCGTGCGCGTGATCTTCCTTGGCTGTGAGCCCGATCTCTCCACGTACCATGACTCGACAGCGGCGTGGACGAAAGCCGTCGCACTGGAAAAGGCCACGTTTGGGGACTTGCTCACAAGCGAACTTGGCTGCCAGGATTCGTACCGTCAGCTTGTGCAAAAGACCATGGGCTTCATGCACTGGGTCGTCACTAAGGCGGGGTCATCGCTAGCGTACGTGATGGTCGTGGACGACGATATCTACTTGCATATCCCTCGTCTGCTTGCCATGCTTGATGCCCCGACGACGCCGACGCGTCGCTTTTACGGGGGATTAGTGTGGTCCAAGAAGCCTCCCGTTCGAAATCCAGCGCACAAGTATTACATCTCACCAGACCAGTACCCAATGAATGAACTGCCATCGTTTGCGACTGGTGCGCATTACATCCTGTCGCTGGATGTGGCCCAATTCTTGGCTCGGATGTCGACGACTTGCGTGGACTGAGCTCTCTGGACGATGTCTCGGTCACACTATGGCTATTAGCCATGCAAGTCCACCCCGTCCACATCGACAGCTTTGAGATTTTGCAGCGTGGGCCATGCCGCGACGAGTTGGTTTCACTGGCCGACTTGTCCCCTTGGGCGATCCGCCATCTCCATGATAATGTCGTATATAACCGCAGCTTGTGTGGTCAGCTGCCATCCACCATGGATTCTTTACGTACTTTCCGAAGCCTGATCCTACCCGACCTTGACCCCTTCACAGGGGAAGATGATGAGCAGCAGCAGCAGCAGCATCATGGTGATGCCTTGTTCAAGTGGACTTTACAGCGCGACATTGGTTCCCACGCCGTGCAAATTGCTGTGACTGTGACCGTGGATGACCAGGCCATTTCGTTCACGTACGCGCCCTCGCAGACAACTCACCACGACGGTTTTTGTGTGCCCGCCGTGGCGCTTGTCCATGAGAAAATGTTTGTCAACGTGAACACCACGACGTTTTGCAAGTTCCACCAACGTGCGCTGGTCCAGTTTCTGGACAAAGTCGTCCACGATTCGCCATCGATGCTTGCGTTTCTGACTTTGGCGCGCCACAATGTCATGCGTGGCAAGCAGCCCGACTCATACCCAGAACGAGAGACTGCCTCCAGTCCGCCGAGCTCAAGCCCGAGCCCAAGCTCAAGCTCGCCTTTCATTGTGGCTCTCTCGCCTGGCGCCAAGTTTTCGCGGGTCTTTATTGAGTGTGTCTTTGTGGAAATGTACCCGGAGCGAGTGGTCCTAGTTCTGGATGGAAGCAGTGGCATGGACTTGACGACGCCCCACGTTGTCGTGCTGTCCATCCTGGATCTTGGCTGGGCCACGGCCACTGGTCGACCTGATGCAGCCGAATTTGCAAATCGTTTCAGCTCCACGAGCCAGGTGATCTTGATCTCCGGCGAGGCCTGGCCCATCGACAACCTTGACCCTCGTGTGGTCTTGCTGTCCACGGTCGCAGCAACATCATCACCAGACCACCAACAGCACCACCACCCAAAACAGCTCTACCTTCCCGTCGCATCCAGTGCGTTTGGCGAGACCGTCCAGCATAGCCCCCTCGAACTGCTACAACCATAACCCAGTAATAGGACTACTGGTAGCAGTACTAGTCGCCGGTTCTGTGCGTACTTGTACGCACGATGCGATCGCCCAATGCGCGAGTATATGTTTGATCTGCTCAACGACCTCGAGTGCGTGGATGCGCTGGGCGCCTGCCAAGGCACCAAGCACCCACCGCACACCACGAAGCTGGAAGCCAGGTTCAACTCGCCCTTCTACATCGATGATGCCATCGAAATGTACACAAAGTACAAGTTTGTGATCGCCTTTGAAAATACCTACGATGCACCAGGGTACGTGACCGAGAAAATTGTGACTTCGTTTCTTGCTGGAAGTGTACCCATTTACTATGGCCACTCTGCCTCTGTGGCTCATTTGTTCAACCCACGTGCGTTCATCAACTGTGGGGACTTTGGATCGCTGCGCCAATGCGCTGAGCGAGTGCGGGCCGTCCACAACTCGCAGGATTTGTATGAAGCGATGAGACGAGAGCCGCCGATAGTGAATGCAAGTGCATTCGAAGAGCTCTTTTCATGGCATCCGGATGTTGTTATCCGTGGTGGTGGCGGTGTCTCCTCACAGTCAATGCCACCTCGTATGGCCGAGAAACTCAAACAGCTCTTAGATAAGCAATAAAATGATGCCGATAGGAAGAAGGTGCAAGCAAATCCTGTCACAAGTCACAGATTGGATATGCGGGCAGCGATAGCCGCAACAACAGCCTGCTATCAAAGCCATTCTCTGTTCCTGGCTCAGCCGGAAAAAAGAAGCTCTTGATCTTATCTCCTTTCTCTCTCTCTCTCTCTCATCATATTGCACGCCTTCAGCTGCCAAGCCCTTGGTTTGAATCTGGCGCGCGATTACTTCGTGCACATGGTTGCCATGGCACGTCATCTGTCAAACCCTTTCACAAACATCAGGATTTGAGGTAGGTTTAATGCCAATAAACCTACACCGCGCTAGGTGTAATGGCAATTCTTTGTTGATGCCTGGTTTTTTTCGAAGAAACTTTTTGGACCTCATCTCATTGCCCAGAAAGCGACCAAACAAAATCACCCAATCTCTCTTATTCCACATCAAGGCTCAGGCTCTACTGTATACCCACGCTCCAGCATGATCGCCACGACGACCGTGCGTCCACCATCATCTTCTTTCGACAGCAGCAACGATGCCACAGCCAATGGCGCTGCTGTTTCTGTGGGTCCGCCGTCGACCGCGGGCGTGCTGCGTGTGAACCGCGAGATTGAAAACATTGGCGAGCGCGTGCCCATGTCCAAGAAGCGCATCACGTGGCGCTTTGTGTTTGCCGACTCGCAGCAAGTGCATACGGTCACACTGGAGCACTCGCGGATCTCGGCCAAGAAGCGGCTGCGTCTTGATGGCCGTCGTCTGTTCACGTCGGAACAGTACTGCGCAGGCGACTGGCGATACGAATTCCACGTCTCCAAGTCCCATACGGCAAAGTTTTGCGTGGCGATCAAAGACGTCAAGGCGACGGTCGTGGAGGAGCGCAGCTTGGATTCCATTTACCAGCTCACTGTCGACGGCCGCGTGTGGGACGCGCTGGAAGAGCGCTCACTACCAGGCTCTTCAACGAACAGCAGAAGCAGCTCAGTGTGGAGCAGTGAGCTGTACGCGCGCCGAGTCTCCCGTGACGAGCGCACGCTGGAGAGACCAGACGATGAAAGCAAAAACAAGGCGATCAAGGCCCACTGTGTCTCGTGGACCTTTGCCTTTGGCCTGGAAGGCACGATCCACACACTGGAAGTGCGAGATTTGGACCGCGGCGACGACGCGGCTGGCGAGTTTGTCGTGATCTTGGACTCGCGGCTTCTTGCACGGGTCAACCACGACGATATCGACCAAGAAGTCTGGACGTACGAGTACAAATTGTTTGGCCAGCACTTGCTTGCAGTCCACGTGTCTCTGGAATCCAGCGACAATGATGAGAATACAAATAAGAAATTTGAGTTTTTCATTGACGGATGTGGCTGGACAGATCTGAGCGAGACCGACTTTGTGCTGCAACCGCAGTGGTTCCCAGTGTATTCGCGCACCCGTGGCTCGTCGTATTTCCGCAACACAACCACCAATGTCTCGCAGTGGGAACGGCCCATCATGTCGCGCGACGGTGGCGTCGCCATTGACGTGCCGCGGCGGCTTTCCAAACAAGCGATGCCACTGCCAATGGATCATTTCGATGCCGATGGCATCGTTCGTCTCTCGACAGGCCACGATAACCAACTGCTTGAGCCAGCGGTGGTGGCCACGGCGCCTCCTCCTCCTCTTGGCGCGTCGCCGTTCTACGCCAGTAGCCACAGCAAGACGGCAGATGTGGGCAACAACAACAACAAGGAGAACGACAGTGTCAATCTTTTGGATTTTTCAGAGATGGCGGTCCATGTGTCGCCCACTGCGAAACCGCAAGACACCTCGACCTCTTCGTTTGACCCATTTGCACATATCGCGGCACAGCAGCAAATCCAACGCCGCACGAGTTCGTCCAGCAACCAGCAACCACTCGATCTCCTGTCCTAAAACGAAAAAAAATGTTTTAAAAAAATATATAGCCAGCTAAAAAAATAAATAATGAGGAGAAAAAAAAACACAATTGCCATTCTTTTTGGTCCTGGTATATTCCTAACTGTGCGCTACTGTAGTAAGCTTTTAATGAGCTCTTTGAGTGGTTGCTGTTCGCGTTTGTCGACCAAGTCAAACTCGGTCACAAACAGCATGAAATGCTTAAAACACGAATTTAAATGCGCTTCGGCACCGAGTCCGACGATTTTGTCAAAATGCGAATAGTACAAATGCGCGTACACACGGAAAAGGCGACGGAAAATGTTTTTAATTTGGCTCGCAAACCCACGCGGGTACGGCGCGCCGTCGCGTGTTGGGAAAACGGTCTCGTCGCTGATGAGCTCTTCGATCCAGCTCATGAGCATGTCAATGTATTCGGGGGCCGAGAGGGCGCTGGCGGTCTTGTATTTTTTGTCGTCTTTCCACAAATACTCGAAACTATTAGGAATAACAATACCAGGGTCAGCCACAATTGCTGTGAGTAGTGAGGGTGGTGTGTCCCAGCCGTACTTGGATCCGGCGCTCATCTTGGGGCAGGACTGGGGAGTGCAGAACTCGATGATCGTGCCGTAGACGATGCTGATCTCATTGAAAAAGTCCACCGCTACATAGAGAAGAGAGGGAAGCTTGATAAGCGATTGTACAGTGGATGTTAGCAGTGGAGCATACGTACTGTGGACGGCAAGCCAGTCGTTCACGGCTTCGCCCGGTGGCAGCACCACGGCCGCTCGAAAGTCGCCACTGTTTTGTTGGATGGTGGTTGCCATTTCAGTCAGAGCGCCTTCGATCAAATGGAGCATAGTGATTAGAATAAGATTTGGAATCAAAGTACCTGCCCAGGGTGGCCTGTGCGCGTTTGTGCAAGTCGTGGCGCTTGGTGGCGTGGTGGTGGTTCTTCTTTGGGCGGAAGGTCTTGTTCCGGTTGAAGATGCCACTCATGGCTAGCAAGAAAGTGGAGAGTACTCTGAGATCCAGGAGCCTTTGTGTGTGCGGTGCTACTACCACTGTACTTGTACTTGTAGGTGCTCGTGCGGCGACCTGTGCCGGTGCAGTGAAAACGATGCGATTATTGAGCTTGCCAATTAGCAACGGTCGTTTTTGAAGCCATTTCAGATATATCGTACTTACCGAAGCCACCATGGTACGGTGGATTCGACTCGGTTAAGTACGAAATCCGGTGCTCCATGAACATCAAAACCCAGCGACAAAACAAAGCCCACTTGTGGAATGAACCAGTGGCACATTGCGGTCCACCGTTGGTCTCTTGCTTGGTGGATCACTTGCATTTTGGCTGCGAGCATGATGGCCACCAGTACTACCACGGCAACCACACCACTGCTCACTCTGCGTGTGGATGTGCAAAACTTGCCGCGCACGGCCATCGAGAACGGTCAATCGGGCCAAATGATCATCCGTGTCGCCCCAAATCTTGGCCTACCAGCGCTCAAAAACGTTATCCGCGATCGACTCATCGACGCGCTTCTTCTTCCCGATACGGATACGGATACCAGTCCAGCAACAGCTTCTCTGGATTTCGATGTGGAAGTGTACCACGCCAAGCACGACCGCTTCCAGCGACTGAAAACCATCGAGCAACTCGGTCGGCGACGCGCGCGTCTCAACATTATCCTGCTGCATCCAAGCCCGACAGTCGGCGACGACGGCGCTAGCAGTATCACCCACTTGGCATTGCCGTCGCGGATGTTTGGCGTCAACACACAAGACGGCGCTTTCCGCATCAATGGCCATGCGATTCTGATCGGAGAGGTCGAAAACTCGGGGCTTGGCACAGGGCTGACCACATGGGATGGCTCCATCGTGCTGGCCAAGTACTTGGAGCACGCAAACAGCCAATCCATCATGAAGAAGCGCGGCCCTTTATTGAAGCGCAAGCGCGTGATTGAAGTAGGCGCCGGCACGGGTCTTGTGGGCTTATCAGCCGCCATGATCGGCGGCGCACAAGAGGTGATCCTCACGGACCTCGCGTACACCATGGACAACCTCAATCTCAACATCAAGCGGACCTTGGAACAACAACAACAGCACGACATTGCGGACGCTCGTACCACTGTAACCGCACAAGTGCTGGATTGGTTCAACCCACGCAAGGACTTTGGCGCGATCGACTTGATCTTGGCCTCGGATGTCGTGTGGGTCGAAGAGCTCATCCCACCACTCGTAAACACGCTGCATACACTGGTGCAGTCCTCAAGTGTACCGACTACGATCCTCATGTCCCACCAGCAGCGCAGTGTCGTCTCGGATGCGCTTCTTTTCCGTGAGTTGGACGCGCATGGCTTTGAAAAACGAGAAATCCCATGCGAAGACCTCCATCCCGATTTTGTATCGGATCGGATCCAGATTTGGGAAATAAGATTTAGATGACGAATAGTTCAATAAAAGAGGTGTAGTTCAAAAAGGGATGAATGGTCTTTATTATTATAACATCATGCGCAGCAACGCAGAAGTGGCTGGCTGCAGCTGGACTACTGGACGGGGGCCTCGCATCCGTCACTTGCATGGCGTGGGGGCTACTCCGAACCAGATCCAGATTCGGACTCGGTGTTTCCGAATGAGGATGGGGCCGACTGGTAGTGGCTCACAGACGATACATTCGATGCTTGCGACATGGGTGGCGCAGCAGCCGCGTGCTCAAAACGAGGCGCGACAGTCGCAACAAACATGGCGCGTTCCATTTTGTACGCGGTCACAAAGTTGGCGATATGGGCGACCAGCTCATTGAATGGTGTGGTCTCATTTTCTTCCAAGTACTCGTTAAAGCGACGGAGCTGTGCATGCACAGTGGTGTGTTATACATCCATTCATCAGTTCCAATTTCAGCCTCATTATGGTTTAATGTCATTCACATACCGCTGTATCCACTTTGTGGAGCTCTTGGCGAAGCGCTCGCAGTTCCAAGTCGACTTCAGCAGCAAAATTCGCAAGCGTCGCCAAGAAATTTGTGGTATCCGAGTCCACTTGGTTCGGCACATCCGTTTCGGCTGATGGGGCCATCTACAGTATTCCCCATCCACGACAGAAGAATTGAGCAGATAGCCACTCGCACATAAAAGGTCCACTTTATTTTACCTTGGTTTCCTCGATGAGCATCGCGTAGCCTGCGGCGAGTGACGCGAGTTCCGAGCGAATCGTCTGGATTGACGTGTTGGAGACCGGACCAAGCAGAGTCAATTCATCGGCGAAATTCGCAATCTCGGGACAGTCGCGCTACCCCAAGCCAAGTACCAGTTAGTGACCCTTGCGCAACACACGGATTTGGCGACAACACCCACTCACCTCCATGGACTGGACAATGATTTGTAAAAGCGAGACGCTGCTGTCAAACGACTTGGCACACAGCAACTGTGCCAGTGCCGACATGCGGAAGCCTTTGCCAGTCGCCAGCGCGGTCGTATCGTCGTCGCCATAATTGAGAAAGCAGCACAAGCGAAACACGTATTCCATGGCCGCCGCAAATTTTTCCTTGACCATGATTTGGTTGGTCGCACGCTCGACCAGCACCATCGATTGTCTGTTCGTGAGTAAAATACATATTGCTGATCAGAACCACTGGCCAAAACACCAAGACACACATCCCACCCACCTGAGTTCATACGTTCGCGTGGTAAAGACCAGGCGGAAGTGGAGACACTCGAGCTTTTTTTTCAAACGTGGGATATCGCGAAGGCCAACGAGAAACTTTTCAGCCTGAAATAAAAAGAGAAAACAACAGCAAAAAACGGTCAGTGAACGCAGAGACAAATGAACCGAGGTTGTGTGGTATGACTGGGCACAGTACCCTGCCGAGCCGTTGCACGTCGCCGTCAAATGCTTGAATCTCTTTCTGTTCGGTGTCTGTGGGCCACGTGGCGATCATCATTTTGAGGTTTTCGCTCATTTGCTCTCCAAAGGTCAGGTTGTAGATGCGGTCGCGCCATTCGTCCGTGCTGAGCTTTAATCCGACGAGAATGATCGCAATATTTTGAGCTCGCGCTCTGTCGATCAGCGAATTGCTGCTGCTGCTGGAGGAAGCGCTCGCTAGTTTGTTGGCGCGTGCTGTTGTGGCTTTGGCGTTGGTGTTGACCTTGACGAAGAGGCTGTTTAACGCCGTTCGGGTTTGCTCAGAGAGTGTGCGGCCGGAGCACTGTGACCACAACGTCGGAGCGCCATCGTCGCCAACGATCTTCAGAGTCGCCATTGACTTGGGGATAACACAGAAATGGATCTTCTTCCGTTGTTCTTGCATGTTCTGCTGTGCCACACGAGGCTTCTCTGCACCCACAGGAGCTTTTGCGGCCGCTTCCGCTGCCAGAAAAGCTGGCCGGTAATACAAGTCGACCATCGCTGGCTCGATTTCTTCGTCATACAACGACACGTCAAACTGCTCTTCGCCCATTTTCTTGAGCACAGAGTGCATTGGCACGCCTACGCGAAGCATTTTCTTGTATTTGTTGAGAAGTCCTCCTTGGTCCGATGGCGCGGGCTGTGACGGCGCTTGTTCAACCGTCGCAGGAATCGTGGGGGCAACAGGGTGCTCTTCTGGTCGCGTCTCTTCTTTCGGACACACAGCCAGCGGCGCAAGTACAGGCACAGGGGAAACTTGAAAGGGGTTTTCTTGCACACTGCGAAGCTTGGTCTTCCTGGCGCTTGCCGCGGCGCGCAGCTCTGCAAAGTTCATGGTGTCAACGACCCACGTGTGATCAAACGAGTTCTTGGCGGCTCTGCAGCTCGTGCGAATCGCTTCGGTTTGCTGTGCTGAGGAAGAAGCGAGATGGTGGGTGAGCAGGGTACAGCCTTGCTGTAGCTGCTGCAGCAGCGTACCGGCGCAAGTGGCGAGCTACGATCAGCTTCACATTCTTTGGCCACATTTTTTTGCCTTTCTCGTTTTCATTTTCAAAAGGAAAGCCATGTTCAGCACACGAAGTGTGATTGGTCAATAATCAAATACAGTTTGTAACGCTGCAGGTTTTAACCTGCACATTCCTCTCTCTGTAAAAGAACCATGCATGCTCTTGTCCCCAATAACGTGCTGAGTCCCAAGAAAAACTGAGAAAACAAGAGCGACTGACCAAAGCAATTCCACGCACTCGCACATTGGTGGAAGCGCTCGGCAATTTCTCGGAGCGACGCAATCCACATCGGTGGAGGACAAAACCTTGACCGCTCGACGATCTAGATACCGGTATACCCACAACCCAAAGCCAACGCCAGTCCAGACCGTTGTCGTCAAACGCCCGACAAAACGCTCGCCAATAGACAGTTTGTTCAAAAATGCCGTGGCGATTCTTGCGCATGGAAGAGCACTTTGAGCTCATCAAAGCCAACTTTATTCGTTGCGAAGAGTGCAATGAAAACTTCTTTTTCGATTTCCTGCGCCACCCACGGTAACGTTTTGTTTGTTTGATCCATTTGCATGGGATGGATGGATACATGGAGAGTAGATGCCTGACAACTGGACTGTCAACTGTCACAGCTATTTTGTGTCCCATTTCAAGACGTGCCACTTGAAGAATTTGTTGTACCGTTTCAATGGGTATTCCGAAGAAGAGAACCAGAAAACACGGTTCGGACCACGACGGAAGAGGGACGCGAACGCATGGTTTGGTCAGCTCAAGTCGACCGAGAAGCGCATGGTAATTTTATGTTTCTAAAAAAGCAGGATAACAGTCGGTTCTTGATGAAGTGCTGACTACATAGTCTTTTGCTTTGACCTTAGATCTCTATGCAAGACAACAAGTGGAGTGAAATCACCGAGAGTGAGTGCTGGTCGTGTCGCCTGTGAGTCGAGTCACCCATGATGAACAAACCAAACAAACCAGTGGGGCACGCGTAGCTAACTGTGTCGTTTTGTATGTATTATAATAAAGGTGTAACGATGGCAAGGCAGACCTCACGCATGTCTTTGAGCTGAATGAGCTGGGACGAGGCCAAGCGTTTTTGCATTTACGGCAATTCCATGAAGCCGCGTACGAAGTGTTTTTGCGATCGTTGCCGGATGTGCAGAATTCGTCCATGTTGGGGCTAAGTGATGGTACCATGGCCACCACACCGAATTCATCAACGATGACGACTCCGATGGCTCCGGTGGCTACAAGCCGCTCTGCTTCCCAACCCATGGTCAATCGCTCGCTACAGCAGCGCATCGCAGAAGCCGAGCGGTCGCGACTGCGCCGCATGCGGGCCTCTGTCGAGGAACGGCAGACCGAGGCCCAGCGCAGCAAAAGGCGGCGCGATAGCCTCACGCCGGTCCAGCGGCAAGCCGATTACGATCGCCGTAAGCGAAAGAAAAAACGCGTCGAAGAGTCGGCACGAAGCAAGAAACGCCGCGAAGATGCGACCGACGAAACCAAGCAAAAAGAAGTGTTACGGTCCCGTGAGCGGCGGCGAAATGCCACAGAAGAACAGCGGCAACGCGAAGCGCTTCGCAGTCGCTTGCGAAGGCAAAATGCCTCGGATGAGCAGAAAAACAAAGAACGCGAACGCTGCCGCAAGCGGTACGAGTGCAAGAAAGCCAGCAAGCCCCATGGTGATGGTGGTGATCATGGCGGTGGCGACCATGGCGGATCGTGTGGGTCCTCGGTGAGCGGCACCGATGATGGTGGAGACAGCAGCCACTTCAGTGACGCCTCGGCCTACGCGTCCATGGCAGCAGCCGACAGCCATTTCTTTGCCCACTCCAACCACCACCAGACACTGCCACATCAACAACTGGGTCGCACTGGTGGTGTGCATGCGGCCGCCACCGCTAATTTCATGGCCATTTCTTCACAGCCGACGCAAATGAACCAACCAATGATGATGCAGCAGCAGCAGCACCACCAGCATCACCACCATCAAGCATCCATGCCAACCCACCAACCCTATGCAATGGGTACGATGCCCATGGTGCCGTCTTCCATGCTTTTGCCGCAACAAGACACCTTGGGCATGGCATCGCAAGGCGGCGCTATGGCTTCCAACCAATTGCAGCAAACACCATGGTCGTCCATGCTTCATGGCGCATTCTTGGGCTAACGTATTAATACCAGGACGTCGTACCAGTAGTAATATAGTATACGTACATGTATACTTGAAGGTTCCTTCTTCAAATTGGCGATGTGTATACTTGTGGGCACTGTGCTGTGATTGGCTGGATTCGCTTCGTCGTCACGCTCCTTGGAGCGAGCGGTGGTGCCACGGATGGCGAAGATGCCGTCAAGTGTGGCTCGGTCAGTTTCGCTGTTGCCAAGAAGAGGGAGACCAACCAAGAACGCTTGCCCCCACACACCATGCG
>JAADWJ010000787.1:0-12021 GCA_023336165.1 Pythium monospermum | reverse complement strand
TTCTGTAAAGGACTCAAGACGTACGAGTGGCTGCGTCGCTTCCACGAAGGAGCTTCCCGGTTCACCGCAAAGACGCCGACGTGGGATGACCAGCACGACAGGAGAGATTCCGATGAGTACAACAACAGCGGTGGGATGGAGACCCGAAGAGCACTCACTCACAGTGAAAGCGGCGACCATCGAAAGCAGCCGCCAACGAACCATGGAGCCAACACGCCGGTCGCTATCACAGTGGATCGGCCACCTCGCCACCACGCGAGTGAGTCGCATGCTGCATGCTCACCACCACAACATTAATAAGGTACAATAGCAGTAAAAAAAAAAAATAGAAAATCAAATCAAAAACAAAAATATTACTGGGGGGTTTTTTTCACAACAAGAACTGGATCCGGCGCAGAATCTCGCGCGGGTTCCGCTTCGCTTGCATCCGCTCAAAGGCGCCACGGCGGCGCGCACTGGCGATCTCGGCTTCGGAGATATCGGCGCGCATGAAATCGACCAGCAGGCGGTCATCCAGTGGCGACCACATTTCCACCGGTGCGTGGCCCACCAAGAAATCACGCGCCACGTTGCCGTCCCCGCTTGCCCAGTACATGGCGCTGCAGACGGTGTTGAGATCGTGGCCCGTTTGAAATTGCAGCCGCGAAAGCAGATGCGTTGCGTCTTCTTCGGTGGCCTGCGAGACAGGGATGAGCCGGTCCAGCGACTTGCGCCGCGGCGGCGTCATCTTCTTGCCCACCATCTCTTCCAGCACGGAAAGCAGTTCGTCCTGAGCTGCTTGAGCCGGGGTGCGTGGCGTGGTCGAGGACGAGCCCAGCTCCGTGGAGCTGCGCCGCGCACGGCGTCGTTGCTGAGGCGTGGACGTCGCAGTGGCGCCCGCCGCCGACGCCGACCCTGGCTCCCCGTTGGACAGCCGTCGTGACCGCTGTGGAGTGCGATGCGCACTGGCCGCTGGTGTGAGTACCGCTGACTGTGATGGTTCAACTGGAGCTGGTGGCGGTTCAAAGAACCGTTCAAGTCCTGTGCGTTCCACAGGATCCGCAGCCGTCCGCTCCCAGTAGCTGCGGAACACTTCGCCCGAGCGCCGTGATGGTTGACTCTCCTCAGCCTCTTGTGTCTCTGGCACGGGAACTGACTCTTCGGCTGCCGCGGTTGCCGCTGCGGCGTGGCCGTCGCCGTTGTCCTGATGCGCTGGAGGCGGCGTACGAGGCGACTCGGGTGTCTCCTGTGGACGTTCCACTTTTGGTGGCTGCACCGTCGGCTCATCTTGCTCTTGCTCTTGTTCTTGCTCTTGTTCTTGCTCGCTTGCTGTTGGTCTGGCTGGCGACGGCGGTTGGTCGGACTGGCGTCCCGTTGCAGGCGTTTTCTTGAGTCGCTTCTTCGCTCGCCCTTGGATCTCATCGCTGCTTTGGGTCGCTTCCTCTTCATCCGCAGCAGCTGCTTCCCGCTGCTTCTTTGGCGTTGGACGCCGGCGCTCGCCCTCGGTTTCCTGCTCGTGTTTCACTGCGGTGGCGCTTGGAGTTTGCTCAACTGCTGCTGCTGCTGCTGCCATTTCAATAATTTCGTCGCGTTCTTTTCTCGTCAGCTTGACCAGATGCTTGCGCGAGTGTTCGTGCATGCCTTGCGCTGTCCGGCCAGGGAGAAGCTACGTTGTTGCACAAAACAATAAGCACACAGACAAGCAGGAACATTGAGCGCTGTGTGCATTCTGTGTGTCATACTACATACCTCTTTCTTCGCCGCATCATCCCAGATCCGCCGAGGCACACTTTCCTTGCCATAATACTCGGAGTAGTTGTCCTAAGGTTACACACAGTGGCCGTCCGTCAGTTGCTAAACGCATTCCCACAAAAGTACTGGATCTCCGTATACGTACGCGCAAGAACAAGAGCATCTTGGCGCGCTCCTCAACCGAGTACAGCTTCTTTATCTTGCCCGCGCGCATCGCCCACAGCGCCTCACAAGTCGCGCGGTCATCTTGCGAAGACGCCATGTACTCGAGCACGTTCTTCAACTCGCCGTCGCGGATCGAGTCCTCAATGAAATCAGCGGAAACCCAGTTTTCATCGGCGCGCAGTTGCGGACGCTCGACGATTTCCACGGCGTTTCCGCTCATCGTGGACGCGACTGTGCCGCCGTTCTGAGTGATCAGCAGGCGCAAATCGGCACGCCGGTCCAATCGCAAGGTGCGCGCCAAATAGAAAGTGTGGCCGCGCAGCAAGTCGCCCGTAGCGCGGCGGGCAGCGACACTTTCGCTCTCTTTGGTCTCTTCATCGCTATGGATATGGATTTCTTCTGTTGTTGCAGCTGCTGGCTTTGTCTCTGTCTCTGGTGGGGTGAGCGTTTGCGACGGCTGCTGCTGTGCTTCTTTCTCCTGCGGTGGCTGCGAGGCTTGTGATGGCTGAGACTGTGTGTCTTCAGTGGCTTCTTCGGTGGCTTTGGCTTTCTTCTGGTCGGCTCCGCGCACGGGCGCCTTCATTATTTGCCATCTCGTGCGCGCCATTTTCTTGGTTTCTCCCGCCTTCATGGTCCTGTTTTCAAAAACCCCAACGCAAACCCTACAGTTAGGGTTTTCTCCAAGCCCTTCCGGATGTTGCATAAATGTTGCTCGAACACTATGGAATGTTGCTTGAATGTGACTTGATGTGCAGAATTCCAAGCTGTTTTTTAGTCAAGAGGGTCACATGGTTGTATGGGGTCACATGATCGCAAGCCTTGATGGCACCGCCCCACGATCCTTCCAGGGCCGCCACACGCACGCCCGCAGAGGAGCGCTTCCTGCAGGTGATAATAGCCTATTACCGTGTCTCTCTTAAATGATGGCAGAGCGGAGCTAACAATCCTTGATGGGCTTGGTAGTGGCTGCATGAAAATGGCGCGCGGTTCCCAAAGATCGAATGGCCCGTCGTCACGCCCAACGGGTTGCGCGGCGCCACTGCGCGCGAGGACATCGCCACAGGGGAGGTCATGGTGTCCATCCCGCAGCAGTTGATGATCTCCGAGGCGACTTGCTGGGCGGATGCGACGCTGCGCCGTGTGTACGCCGACAACCGCGACTTGTTTGCACGCGACGACCCGGTGCTCGCGTTGTTTCTTGTCCACGAGATGACCAAACAAGAAGCGTCTTTCTATTTCCCGTACCTGAGTATCCTACCAGAGGTGGAGACGGTCCAGGACTGGACCGCCGACGAGCTAGCCGAGCTCAAGGACGCGTACGTACCAACAAAGACTGTGCTTCCAGTAGGAATGGTTTTTGCTGATTTCTAACTCCTCAATTCACCACAAAATAAAAGCTCCTTGGTCGATGCAGCGGCGCGACGAGTGACCGAGATGACGGCGTTCTACAGCAAGATCATGCGGCGGCTTGGAGACAAATACCCGGTACTATATTACTACTGACTCCTCCTGCAATGGTCTTTTCCCTAGATCTGATGCTGTGTGGGTGTGCTTTGTAGGGCCAGTTCCCACCGCAAGAATACACATTTGCGCGTTTCCGCTTCGCCTGGAAGACCATCCAAGCACGCACCTTTGGCCGTCGGCTGCCCTGGACATCGCTGGTCCCGTTTGCGGACTGTCTGAACCATGCAAATGTCGCGACAAAGTACGACTTCGATGTGGAAGAGTCGTCGACTTTCCGTTTGTTTCCAAGTGCTACGACCCAGTACAAAAAGGGCACGGAAGTGTTCAACAGTTATGGACGTCGACCGAATTTCCAGTTGTTACTGGACTACGGGTTTGCGCTGGACCACAATGAGTGGGATTACGTCGACTTGGCGCTGCCGCGCGATACCACGCAGCGCATTGGAAAGCGGTTCCCCTTCCGCAAGCGGCTCCGCATTGAAAGCAGCATGACACTCGACGCGTTGTTCCCCATGCAACAGTTCCCACACGACGAGGGAGAAGAAGGGGCGGCTGCGTCGACAGCAGGCGCCATGTCGAGACAAGACGTGCTGCTTTGGTTTCGTGAGCTGCTGGTGGATGCCCTCGCTTCATTTGGAACGACCCGTGCGCAAGATGAAGAACTGCTCGTGCAACTGGATAGCAACAAAGACGGCGATGGTGCAGGGAGCGAGAGGCTGCGCAAGGCGGTCGTGTATCGGCTGGGCCGCCTGCGCATCTTGGAGAAACTCATGTGCGATCTCGACAAGGAGCTGCTGCGTGGCCATCAAGATCGAATCCACGGCAGCAAGCAGCAGCAAGACCAAGAAAACGAAGAAGTAGAAGAAGAAGACGTGGCAAGAGTTGGTGCTCGTATGGAAGCTGTTCGGATAGAGTAGACTTGTTTCTAGGCTACGTTCCCCGCTTCACGAGCCGTGGGATCTCGCAGCTGTGGCGCACAATGGCCAGCAATTCTTCCTTCTTGTCGTCCGCGTCAAACGAAAAAGATCGTTTTTCTGGCACAAACAAAACAAATCAAACCAAACAAAACACCATTAGATATCCTCTGTCAGCGTATCAGAGCAGGTAGTCCACTCGAAATAAAAAACGCACCGTCGGCGCCCGTGTTGGTCGTGCCAAATACATGGAAAATGAACGATTTGTCGTCCATCTTGTGGCTGTGGATGATGGATTCCATGCGTTCAAACTGCAACAAACACACATAATAAATACAAATACAAAATAGAACCAGTACACAGACTGTAGACTTCAACGCGACAAACAAACGAAACGTACCAGGATCTGCATCATCGGTGGGGACCCGCTGTCGGCATCTTCTTGCGATTTCCAAAGCACAAACCGAAACGGACGGTACACGACGAAGCACGACTTGTAGCTACGGTCCGAGTCGCCTTTGGACATGACCATGCCCGCCCATAACGCGTAGTGGCGCAACCGCAACTTCAAGTTGGCTTCCTGTTCTTGGTCTTGCTTCTTTGTTTCCAAGAAAACGTCGCGTTCATTGTCGTACAGCTCAATCAAATCTTGGTCGCTTGGCAGCGATGTGATCAGCTTCCACAGCACTTTACGCAGCGTGTTACTCGGCGGCACATCTTCTAAAAACACGGCGCCAAATTCGGTGAGTCCAAACACCAAAACGATCCAACGGCCTTTGATCACGGACAACACCAAAGCGCCGCCAATGAGACACGCCAGCACCAGTGCCGATTTCCACGGGTGGGTCCAATTGAACAAATTCTCGACCCGTGCATTCGCACTGCAGGCGTCATCAATATCGCTCTGAAGCGTCTTGATAGTATCTTTGATCTTGGAAAACGTATCGAAAAGATGCTGCCCGATCACCGCGGGTTTCTCCTTTTCGACAAAGCTTTCGCATACAAACGTCGAGAACTCACGGTCCGCGTGTGGCACGCGCTTGTTGTTTGTCTTGGAAGAGGAAGAAGACAACCCAGTGGGGTTGATGATGGCCGACGCGATGCGACGCAGTGGCTGTTGGCGGCGACTGCCAGCGTCGCCCATCGAGGACGAAGTAGACGACGACAGACGTTTCGCGTCACTCGAGGATGATGACTGTCCTGGCTGCTCATGCGTGCACAACTCAACGCGCACGAGCAGTTCATCGACAGTGTCTTTCGGGTCAGTAGCGCCAGCGGTGGATGCTCCGGTGGGTGTCAGCGGCACGCGGATCTCGTGGCTCGAGTCGGTCTTGGTGCGGGCTTCATTCAGCGGAAGCACACCCGTGGCGACCACGAGATCGGGTGTCTCGCGTGCTTCACCCGTCAGCGACAAGCACAACTCAAAGTGAAGTAATCCTGGAAATAGTTTCCACGGCGCGACATCGTCCCGTCCTGAAAACGTCTTGCGCGACGCTTGTGGCACGGGAAAATAGAACGCGTGGTGGTCCACACCACAGGTATCCTGAAGAACCGTGAACGCATCCTCGGACTGAGAGGCGCGCCATGCCACGCACCGCTCACAGCCGCAAACTGCAGCGTTATGGCGCCACGAGAGGTTGAAATTGCGGAATGGGAACTCCTTCCGCTGCTTTTGCTGCGGTGGCGCCAGTAGCGCGTGGGTGCCTCCCGCGCCCATGCCGCCACTACCGCCATTTCCACTGCTGCTTGAATTCAAAGAACCGGAAGACGTACTGGTAGGGGTGCGCCACACAGGTTTGCTTGATTTTTCCACGGCGTGGGTCCACCCAATGACTGTCTCGCCAAAGGGCGACGCGTGGAAGAGCGTCTCGCCTCGCTTGTGGTTGCGTTTCCTGTCGTTGGGCAAGTACTTCATCTTGATATAAAAGTACGGCTTGGTACCCAAGTCTTTGAGCATCGCCTGCGCTTGGGACTTGATCAGTTGCTGCTCCATCGCCTCGCTGAGCGTGGCTTCATGGACAGCGATGAGCAAATCCGCGATCGGCCGATGCAGCTGCAAGCGCTCTTCTTGCTGTAAGTCGTAGGCTTCGTAGTCAATCCACCGCTTCTCTAAATGGCCCTCCAGCCGCAGGCGAAGCTGGTACAACATGTACAAAACCACGCCACAGAGCACGTACGCACCGACGTACTCTAAATCCATCCAGAGACACGCGATCACAAACGCTACCAAGCAAAAGGCCGATTTTCTCTTGTTTTTCCACGCGATGATATCGCCATACTCGGTGTCGATCCAGCGCACCATCTTGATTGCTCGTCCAAGTCGATCGATCGTCCCACGTAACGACTCCACGCTGAAATCTTTTGCATCGGCCAAAGCATCCGCGGCAGCCACCGCGGCAGACGCTTCCGTGTCGTCCTCGGCCGCTCGCACACGAAGCAGCTCGCGCTTGGCTTCCACGTAATCCAGCGAGAGCAGTGCAAAGCCCAGCCTCTTTTTCTTATTGGTGCTCGAGCTTTTCTTTTCGGTCGATGCGGTCAGCGCGTACAGTTCTTGGTTCGGCAGCCGTGGCAGCAGGGCGGTGTCTTGCGCTTGGCTGTTGTTTTCGTCATCGTCGCCTTCACTATCTTCCAGGCTGAAATCGTGGAGCGCCACGCGCAGTGTCTTCATCACAGGATGCGTGCGCACAAATTCGTCAGCTTGGCGCTGCAGCAGCTGATACAGCGAGGTCTTGAACTCGGCGATGCAGGCGTCGGAACCGAAATCGATCACTTCGATCTTGAAACTCGCATTGCGGCGGCGGACGTAAAAGCACACGCGCTCCATGTACATCGGGTCGGCGCTTTTCAGCACGGGGCTTGTCTCGTAAACCAGCCCAGTGTCAAGTGTCAAGCGGCAGTACGTGTCCCCGTCGAAGATGTTCTTGGCATGCAAATTGGCGCTGGCGTTGCATTGCTTCGAGCACAAGTGGAGACCGTCGAATTTCACAAAGAGACGACCCACGGCCCGCGCGGCTTCGCTCTTGTTGACCAGTTTGTACGATACGTCGCGGTGTTTCATGTACACTGGCGGCTTGTCGTCGTCGTCATCAAGGCCATGATCATCGCTCTTGCCATCCGCCAATGCTGATGTTGTTGTATTTCCTGGTTGAGTCGTTGCTGCTGCTCCTGTCGAATCAATTCCGACGCCTGCGCTGCTGCTTCTTTGCCGCTTGCACTCGCACTTGGTCATGGCCTTCATGATGCAGGCCTTGTGGACATCAATGCCACACGTCTCACAGCGGTATCCCCACACGTTCTTGAGTACGTTGACAATCACACGGTCACACGCCGCACAAACCGGGATCGCGAGCCCCACCGACTTGAGTTGATGCACGCGAAACTTGTGTTCATTGCCCATCGTGTACTTGCCTTCTAGTGGCACAAACTTGATCAATAACAGCACGCGCGGCAACGCCGTGTTCGCTCCATTGCCCGTGTCGCGTGAAAACATGGGCGTCTGCACACGCGACGACAGTGTGAACCACCTCTTGGCTTCCGTGTTCGGGTATCGCAACAGCGGCGTCATATCCAACAACGAACACGCGATCAGATCATCCGAAAGGTAATTGGAATTCCAAATTTCCACTTCTAACAGCGGAATCGGTGTGATGGTGCTGTTGTACATGTGGGAAAACGTCATCATGTTGTCGTGCATGCTCTTCCAGATCGGGTGCTTGCCGCCGCTTTCCGCTGCTTTCGTCTGGATCGGCTCTTTCCATGGGAGAAGAGACAACTTGGCGTACGGCGCTTGAGTTCCCAAGAGCTGTCCACCGGGCAAATCAGCCGCACGATGCACCGTCACGTGGAACGTTCCCGGGCGGTTCAGCTGCGACAAGTTGGACGTCGTGGACCCGACGAGCGCGTCCCGCGTCGTGATCTCTGGATGCTGTGCGAGCACATCGGCAGTGAACTGCGTGCACCCGTGGTGGGTCACCAAGCCCAGTCGTGTGTGGCGGTACATCTTCTTGCCCGTCGCATCGTCTGGCCAGGAGACGTCACACATGTCACACTTGAACGACGAGCCACTTGGGTCATCCGGCTCAAGTTCCACGACGTCGCCACTTTCAAACACGGGGTCGACTTCAGGGAAACTACACATTAAGATTACATCAGTCTCAGTGGGGGGAGGGGCGACTGTCGTCCAGTTATGAGACGTACCGCTCCAGCAGCTCTGCTTCTTCGTCGTGTGGGTTTTGTGTGTCGTCGAACGTCTTCTGGATCATCTTGATTGTCGGGTTTGCTGCGCCAATGCGTCGAAGCTTGGACCTGGCGACATGATATTGTAGTACGAATGAGTTGCAAAGCTCGTTTCATATGCAGCATGGTGATAGCTAGAACGGCCTCCCTCCCCCTTACATGGCGGCACCGAGCGGCGTGTTGGACTTGCTGGACCCCATAAACTCTGCTGAGATTTGTGGGTCGCGTGTCGCGAATTTCTCAATCATTTTCTGAAGTTCCTCGCCGGAACAGAGCCGCACGACATCTTTCTCATTGACGTATTTGCCGATCTCATCGCCGCGCGGCACGACGATGCCCGTGGACTCGTTCAAGAAGTGCAAATCTGGATCCAGCAATCCTTCGGCTGGCTCCATTTCCCACTCGCGCATGAGAGTTTCCAGCGATTGGGTGCGCGATCCGCGAACGTTGCGCTTCTTCATTCCTTCACAGAGCCTATAGGACATGCCACGCAGTCAGAATACCCATAGAAAACGAGAGATAGACGAGAGGGGGGTAATATGCAACACACACACCAGAAGCTCATGCTCTGTGGGTCTTCGGTCTTTCCGCGCAGCGCCGCGGCGACGCGGTGGCGAAGCTCCATGTTGCCGGTGGTGGTTCGTATCAAAGGATTCAGCAAAACTCACTCTGTTTCTTGGCGCATTCTTGGGTGGTCATCTGCCCGGCTAAGTACGATGTTCCCGCAAAAAAGAAAAAATGTTGGTTGAAGTTGTCGTCCAATCGCATTGCGGAAAGATTTTTTTCAAATTGCCCAAACCCACACAGCGGCAATGGCAACGACAATGGACATGGAGGATCCGCCTTGTGTCGTACGCGATAGTGATGGCAGTTCGATGGATGGCACGGAAATGGCAATGGCGCCATGCATTGAGCTGGATGGTGGCGACAAGGCTGAGAGGTCGATTGTGTTTCAAATGCTCACCAGTGACGACGACAGTGACGCCGAGACGACGGTTGGCTCCTCCGTGGCATCTCCGACACCAGTGCCGCCAGTGGCCCAAGCAAGCGATTGGATGGAGCGAAGAAGTAGAGAAGTCCAAACTGGCAGACCAAAGCGCATTGAAGATGTATTTGGTCCGACATCCACACGGATTCACGACGGTACGCTGTTGCATGGATGGCAATTGGTTTTGGCACTAAATGGTGATTCGCATAGATCTTAATAGTGATGATGAAGAAGACGACTTCTTCGAGCCCAATGAGCCAGTGCAAGTCTCCCAACAAAACGATATCATGCTGTCACCGGCGTCCCAGCTGCATGTGCTATCGCAGATCAGCGCGATGGCGGAAAGTCGCGCCGCCAAGGAACGTACGGCAACGGCGAGCAACGCCACCGCAAGAGTCGTACGCAAGGCCCACGCGTGGGCGCCGGCTGCTCAGCATGCGCAACCTCCACAGTCGAAGACGGCGAAAAGGAAGCTTTCGGCTAAAGCTACTGCTGGTATTTCGACCATTCGGGAAAAGCCTCGCAAGATGGCCCGGATCAGTGCAGGCATAGCAGCGGAGATGCAGGAATGGGACTCGTTCGACGGTACGATTCCCATCGATACACTGGGAACTCGGAGGCTAGGCTAACTTTATATATCATGACGCGGTGGTTCTTGTGCTGGGCAGAGCCCATTCTCTTAGGTGATGACGATGAGCCAGCCGAATGGAGCTTTGATGAGCTCTCTGATAGCGATTTTTGAATTTACATAAACTGATACGTTTACACATCTCATCATTTTTGAGAGTATTGTTTTGCTTTTCTGGATTATGATTGGCTAATAAGCAGTAGTCGTTGGCGGGAAATGCAATTCTTGTTTTGGGAGGGGAAATGAAATGATGATGGCTCGAGGAGATGACGACGCCTCGCGGCTTGCTGCGGCCGACAGTGAATTCATGAGCGACACAGACGGCAGTGCAAATGACGACGAAGAGGTCGCGACGATCTCGGACGTGTTTGCAGATGTAAATATGGATGGTGGCCGCGATCACGGCGCGTTCGCTGCGTAGCTCCACGAATGCTGATGTCTCTTGTGTGTTCCTTTTTCTTGCAGATGCTCATTGCCAATGAGGACTTGCTGCAGGCAACGGCCGAATACCAAGTAGAGAACGATGTACCAGCAATCTTAGCGTACGGATTGTTTGGTATGACTGTCGAATTGTGGACCACGAGTATATGAAGCTCATGCATTTTGTGGATGATTATCTCGCACAGCTACCAACGGATATTGCACCACAATCTGATCGAGATGGCCGACTTTGTGGATGCGATGTTTGGCGTGTACAACAAACCAAGCAAAGAGAGCGAAGAGGAGGAAGGTGGAGATAGCGATGCAGATAAAGATGGCGGCGCGGGTCCCATGCGTACAGTCGATGCGCAAGAGGACGGGAATGGCCACACAAGTGAAGAAGCGGCCGAGCCGCCAACGAAGCAACAGCCGCCTCGCATGCGCAGTCTGTTAATCGACCGCTTCCGACTGGAGAATAAGAGAAGACTTCAGTTGCGGTCCGCACGGCTATGGAGGAAGATGCGGCGCAAAGTACGCGTGGAAGAAAGCGTCAGCGCCGTGATGAGCGAAGCGGCCGACCGGATAGCCCAGCTGAAAGTGGCCGCGACAGCGGTGGCATCAGGATCTTCCAGCGCGGTCGATGGCTCCACGAATATCAACCAGCAGCACGCACTGGCTGTCTCATCTTCGTCCACAGCCGCCAGGCGCCATCCGAACGAGTTTGCGCCTGTTGCAGCACCCACAACCACAGCCGCAGTGTCAGGGCCAGGGCCAGGACCAGCGCCGTCGACTGCGGCATCCATGTATTTCTCAACAGCTCCACCCATGATGTCTGCTCCCGTCGTGTCAGCTGTGAACAGTACCTTTTTGATGCACGCGCCACAACCGACACACACGGTAGCAACGATGGCAGGCGCTGGCTCGTCGATGCCACTCGCGCCACAAGGTGCGGCAAGCTTCTCCAAAGTAGCGTTGCCGCCTGCCATGTCGGGCTTGAGCATGATGTACCCCATGGGTCCACAGGCGCTGTACCCGCCAAATCACACATCGACTGTCTGTGTGGATTGCGTGCCGCTCCACCGCACGGCCCACGAGTGCCGTCTGGTGCGCAAGCACGTGACGCCGCCGCCTCCGCTTTCGCTCATGTTCAACGGGTGGCACATGGCCGCCATGAATATGAATATGAACATGAACATGACGATGAACATGAATATGAATATGAATTTGAATATGAGGATGAACATGATGGCCATGAACGCCGCGCCACCGCCTGCGCGGTCCATGCCACCGATGCCCACGGCAGCCGCAGCAGCAGCAGCGGCGCCCAGTGTGTCGTTCAAGAAAGTGTGTTGCGAGTGCAAGCAGTTCCACAAGAGCGTCCACTTTTGTCGGAAAATCTCGGGCCACACGGCTCCCGAGTGGCAGTCCAGTGCGGACGAACTGAAAGCGCGCAAAGGAAGACGGAAAAAGAACGC
>JAADWJ010000786.1:0-12059 GCA_023336165.1 Pythium monospermum | reverse complement strand
TTTCTCAAAAACTACCAAACGATATCTGGCTCATGGCGACGGTCGGCTTGGCCTTGAGCGACGCCAAGCGTTCTCGATACTGGAGACCGTAATTGACGGATTCTTTGCGACCTTTTGGCACTTGTTCCGGTGGTGTCGGTGGTTTGATTGATAATTTTTGGCTGGAATGGCCCAGCATCATCCGATGGGCAGATGCAAGTTGCTCTGGACCGGGCACAACCAGCGGTTTCTTGTCCCGTTCCATGGCTGTGAGCCATTTGGCCTTATCAGTGCCTGTGAAGCCAAAGCAGTCGCGGCCAAGCAAGTCGTTGCCATTTTTTTTGGAGGCGCCTTTGAGCAATGGCAGCATGCCTGCTCCTCCATTCAACGAAGGGTCGCTACTGCCATCGCCACCATTAATACTGGCTCGCCTGTTGTGCTGTAAAGGCGCCGAGAACCGCATTTGCTGTTCGTTGGTGTGCTGTTGAGAGGCCTCGAGCATCTTGCGGTACTTGGAGTCCAGGAACTCGTGGCGAGGGGGCGGGTACATCAGTACATAATCGACCAGCACTTCCTGGTCCTCTGGGTGGTGGTGGGCGTCCTCCATCTTCGCTGGCTGTTGCTGCTGTATGTTCCGTTGCTTGGTACCCTTGGTCACACTCTTGCTTGGTAGTTGTAGTGGTGCAAAGTCTTGGATCCGTTGACCGTATTTCTGCACTAAACTACGGTTCAACTCTTCTTGGTTGTCTTGGTACTTGACCAAAATTTTGTCCAAGTCTTTGAGCCGTTCGGAGTTGAATTTCTGGTAGTACAGCGAAAGCGCACAGCGTAAATCCGAAGCACTCAGTGGGTGGTATCCACCATCTCCAGTATCATCTGGGCCTGCGTCTGCGTCTTCGTCGTCCTCGGCTTGGATCTCTGGCTGCTCGCCATCGCCATCGCTGCTGATATTATTATTATTATTATGGTTACTGGACCCACCACCTCCGTACAACCTCATTTGCATGGACTTGGCCAACTCGGTTTCGTATTTGTCCTTGTCGTCCGCCGACAGCTTCATAATATCCAGCGTCTGCGAAATCAGCCGCTCTTTGATATTCCAATCCAACGGCGAGTCACAGCCAAAGCTTGGCAAGTGGTTCACTTCCAGTAGCCACGGCTTCAGTGCTTCATCGACCAGCACGTCCATGCCCAGGATCGCAAACGAGGACGACGTGGCGCCAGCGTTTGCTGTGCTGTACGAGGCCCAGGACGCCGCTTCGGCCGCTGCTGCTTCCGGTGCACTGCCTGGTCTCTGAGCCTGAGTTTGCGCGTCCTGTGGGCCCGCCGTCGATGCAGAGCTCACTCCTTTGCGAAGGTTCTTGGCAAAAGTTGACCGGTACTCTTGTGCAAGCGTGGGCTGGACGGCCAAGATCGCCTTCAGGCAAATATCACCGATTTTGTCCCACAAAATATCCACTTTTTCTTGCGGATACGATTTTTTGAGCCAACTGAAAAACCAGCGAAGCGATCGTTTGCTTCCACTGCCATCTTGGGCGGCATTTTTATTGACTTCAAAATTATTCGCGTGTTTATTGACTGCGTAATTCGTCAAATGCATAAATCGCTGTTCCATATTTTCAGCATTTGGCGTCACATAGTCGGCCGTACACATCCTCACGAGTCCATCTTGGAATAAATATACGCGTAGCGGGTTACAACTTGAAATGAGAACGTAAATACGTAAATCGAATTTTTTGCCTTCAATTAAAAGCGGGTTTTTCACGTATTGTTGCGCGACCATGACATCCTGTTTGTTAATTTGGTGCAAGTTTTTAGTCAAAAACACGCCACGGCCTTGGCAATTATGGTCCGGTTTGACGATAAAAGTCTTTTGACTGATGCCGTCGCCATTGAAATGTTGTTGAAAATCATGGAGATCAAAAGGTAAAATCCATGTTTTGGGGCAAAAATCGTATTCTTCCGGAAACATTTTTTTCATGCGGTCAAAATTCCGAGCCAATTTCGATTTGCGAGCCAAATTGGTCATGCCTGGGAAATGGTTCACTTTAGCGTACGGCTGTAAGATCTTGAACGTTGTATGGAAATCGGGCACGTCGATCCAGTGTAAGTTACAGGAAGCGATGGCGGCTTTGTCTTCTTCGTCGGTGACCATTTGCCAGCCGCGGTCTCGGACAATTTTGCGGACCACTTCATAGCGGCATAACGTGCCGTTGATGCGCACGGTTTTGGGTTTGTCTTTGGTGGACTGTTTACGGGGCTTTTTACTGGTGGAGGCAGCAGGATCCATTGTGGCTTTTAGCAGAGAGATATGCAGAGGGGGAGGCTGAGGCTGGGGTGGAGAATGCGTTGATGGGCAGCTAGCTAACTGCACACAAAGCTGTGTAGTGGTCTCGCGTTCTCTCTTCCTTGCTCTCTCTCTCTCTGTCTGTCTCGGCCTCGCTTGCTCTCTCTGAATACTGTTAGTACCTCTTCTGTGGCAGTTGCCTCTCTTTTCTTTTGGAAAAAAAAGGAGAGAAGCGGTTCGCTTTTTGGTCACCTCTCGACACCAAAAATACCCTTTGGACGGCGAATGCATGCCAAATGTAGCCATGTCACAGGGAGGGTCTGTTCCCAAGCAACCTGATTTACGGTAGAATCACGACGATATGTACGCTAACTTTATGGGCATCAACCGTAACGAGACCCAACTCCATGGCCGTGAACAATGGCTCGCCACCACGTAGGAGACGCGCAGGAGGTTTTCCAGTGTGACAAGGAGAGCGGTACATTTGCAATTGGACAAGGATATGTGTTTTCAACACAATTTTCAACAACATGACATGATAAAAGAAGGGAGAAAAAACAAATAAAATCCCTGTCCTATATCTGACCTACAGCGGCAGCTTCAGCAGCGAGTACGGTATGCAGTGGAAGCATATCTGAACTATATGCGCTCCTCACTGGTCGTGGCTTTTCTTTTTTTCTTTGGTGAGTGTCGTTTTGGTTGGCATTTTATTCGGAGCACAGGATGATGGTCGCAAACTCGGGCTTGAGCGACGCGCCGCCGACAAGGAAGCCATCGACGTCATGGAGTGCGATGAGTTCGTTGCAGTTGCCGCCGTTCACGGAGCCACCGTAAATGATGCGCACTTTCTGCGCGACATCGCCCGACACTTTGGTAGCGATCCATTCGCGAAGCTTCTTGTGGGCTTCTTGCGCTTGCGCGGGCGTGGCGACGACACCCGTGCCAATGGCCCACACCGGTTCGTACGCGATCACAACACGGTCCCAGTCTTGTTCACTGATGATATGGGAAAGCGCAGCCGTTTGGCGCGTGATCACATCCAGTGTCTTGTCGGCGTTGCGCTCATCGAGCGTCTCACCGATACAGAAAATCACACTCAAGCCAAGATCCAAGGCGCGCTTGGTCTTCTTTGCGACAATTTCATCGGTTTCGCCATAGTACGCACGGCGTTCCGAGTGGCCCGTGAGCGTCCACTTCAAGCCAAAGTCAATGAGCTGCTCGGCGGCGATCTCACCGGTGTACGCGCCAAGGCCCGTGAGCGACACATTCTGGGCCGCCACGGAAATGTTCTTTTGCAAAAGCGACTGCGCAAGCTCCAAGTGAAGTGCTGGTGGCGCCACGATCACTTCGATTTGCTCCGTGTCGATTTCGACCTTGTTGAGCACGCCAATGAGGTCGCGCACGCTTTGCTTGGTGCCGTTCTGCAAGATGCAAAATAAGATTCCAAATCACGGGTCAGTGTCTCTCTCTCTTTCAAGGCTGCAGGCTGCTGTAGCTCCTGGATAGGATGCGGGTGTATGGGTAATGTAGTACGTACGCATTTCCAGTTGCCACCGATGACGTACTTGCGGACTGCGGCCATGATGATTGGTTTTGTTGGTGGTTTGTTGTTGCTTGGGGATGCGAGGGGGAGACACAAAAATGCGGAATGAGCGGATGATGATTGCGACTTCAGCCAACAGGGAGCTCAAACTTCGACTCGCGTTCTGTTAAAACCGGGGTTACACATTGACGAATTTTGAGTGCGTTTCTATAACAGTGTTCACTGTGTTGTGCCCACAGAGAGGCTCACAGGTCACGAAAAGGTTACCCATGGACTACTGAATTAGGTTATACTGGAACTGGAGATCCATTCTCCAGTGAAGTGAGACAACCGTCAACCGACGCAAGTGCGTCATCGACCGACAAATGGCTTCAACATGGTTGACAAACTTGGATGGTGACGTCCACACAAACTCTAACGATCTCGTACTGGTCCTGTACAGGGGGTAGACGAAGGGCCTGTCAGTCGTCGCTTTCAATTTCGATCACGTCTTGCGCCTTCCGCTTCTTGGACGTGGTGGTGGGATTCGCTGTGACAGCCGTGGTGTTGATGAGCCGCTGTAGCTTGACCGAGAGAGTGCCACGCACGAGGCGCCGATACGCAGCGCCGCCGCCAACGATAATGTAGCAGTTTGTGCTGTACGCCGTGTAACTGATCTCTGGCTGGAGGATTTCTTGAAGGATGAGGTTGATGATGAGCCCATCACACTCTTTTCTCGGCATTTTGGCAAACGATGGCTCTAACGTATCGCCCACGTCTTGTGCGACTTTGCGGGTCTTGAGCTCGTCGACCAGTTGCTTCAAAGTCAATCGTCGCTCTCTGTACATCAGAGAAAATCCATGTTCAGTTTTGTTCACACGGGGGAGCTCCAAAGCATGGGGTTGTGGACTGTGAACGTACGTCTTCTTTGCCTCTTGAATGATCGTCCCGATGGCTTTGGCATGTTCCGTGAAGTCCATCAGGACTGAGTCGCTGAGTGGTCGCTGGCAGTTGTCACATGAGTTTTGGCATGACTCGGAGGCATTGAATGGCTCTCTGTGCACAAGACATTGTCAGCTTCCAATTTCCACACGCTACTTTTCAACGACAACAAGGTTCTCACCCAAAATACTGGGCCATGATCTCGTGGCGACATCGCGATACGTTTTCACAGTACTCGATCATGAGCTGGAGATTCTGGAAGCCTCCTGATTCACCCTGCGCGATATTACAAACGCGGACCACGTCGGACGCGCGGTACATCAAAATACATCGCGCGGGGTCGCCATCTCGGCCCGCTCGACCAGACTCCTGGTAGTATCCTTCCATGGACTACAGTCGAGAGAACAGTATACCACACACAGAAGAAGTACGTGTCAGTCGTTGGTCCACATATTCTGCACCAAGGAAAAGCAACGGACCTTGGAAAGTGTAAAGTGGACGACAAAGCGAACGTCTGGTTTATTGATCCCAAGACCAAACGCGATGGTCGCGACAACGACTTGCAATTCATTGTGGCACCACGCGTGGTGGGTTTGCTCTTTATCTTCCATGTACGCGTGGTAGCACGCGGCACGCACGCCACGGGTACGCAGCGCCATGGTGACTTGTTCACACTCTTTCCTTGTGAGACAGTACACAATGCCGGCATCGGTCGCTTGGAAAGTTTGCACGAGTTCCACCAAAGTCTCTGTCGCTATCGTATCTTTGTCGGGCTTCTCGATAATCTGCACAAACGCCATAATCATTTCGTATATCGTCAGAATAAAATTGATACCTGGGCAAATAGAAACAGGAATTGACCAACCTCGTATCGCAAGTTTTGTCGGAAAAAGGATGTGCGAAAGAACACCGCATGGGGGATCTCTAGAATCGATTTCACATCTTCGACAAGTCGTGGCGTCGCGGTCGCGGTCAGCACGAGAATCGGGACGCTTGGAAACTGGCGCCGCAAGATCCCGAGCTTGGAGTAATCCTACATTCATTCATACAAAGAGATTGAGTTTCTGCAATCAGAAAAAGGCGATCTTGCGATGAGTATGTACGCCTACACTTCGAAAGTCGTGGCCCCATTGGCTGCAACAATGGGCTTCATCGATCACGAACCGCAACAAGCGATTGCTTTGGTAGGCCTTTTCCAATCGCGACATGAGCAACTTGCTCTTGCTGATTTTCTCTGGCGTCGCGAGCAAAAGTTTGAGCGGTGCTTGCGGATCGAGAAGCTGTTTGTAAATCGCCGAGGCATCGGCTCGGGACTGGTCGCCGGTCAACGCACACGCAGCGCCATCGCCAGCGATCCGATTGAAGAGCATGACCTGACGCATAAGCCCTGTCATATTAATTACTGGTGTCATGGTGAAGAAGCAGAGTCAGGCATACGTACTTGATCTTGAATGAGCGAAATCAATGGAGACACCACGACACTGAAGCCTGCATTCTAGGCAATATCATCACTGTCAAGCTCTGTCGGTACGATGGGATGAACTGTAGCTGCCACAAACCTGGTGGAAGAGCGCTGGTAATTGGTAGCATAAGCTCTTGCCGCCGCCGGATCGCATGATGACGAAAACGTCTTTCTTTGACAGCGTTGCATTGATGACCTCTTCTTGCACCGAGCGGAAACATGGCAGTTGACACTATTTACAACCAGCGCAAAGGCTACAGCAGTAAGCCAAGACCGAATGGCCACAGAGAGCACTATAGTAATATGGTGGTTTCGCGTTACGGACCGTTTCGCGCATTATCCGGTGAATTTCCTCTGTCCATGGGAACTCGCGCGTCCAATCCAAGGTTTCCGTCGGAGGAATTGCACGTTGCAGATCCTCTGAGGACGGTGCTGCGCCATCTAGCACAGCGAGCTCTTGTATTTCGTGCTTACGGTCAAGTAGCTCACTCTGTCGCATGAGAAGCGTGCCGATTTCGTCCTCAATGCCGCGCAATTCCTCATCGATCTCAACCAATTGCGTTGCATACTGTGCAGCCATCTTTTTGATGTTGTTGGCATTTCGAAACACAATAAAATTGATCCATCCCATCGTGCAATAATTATTGGGTGACACAGAGTCTACTATTGAAGTATGGCTCAGTACCCACTTATTTCAACGACGCTTCCGTTGGGGAAACGACAACTTGAAGCTTCATCAAGCACGCCAAAAAGGAAACCACGCGCTTGCTTTCTCTCCCTGTTCTCGTTATCTTCATCCGTATTCCCCGATTTTCTACGAGGAAGGCAACATGTCGCTTCTCAAAACGCCAGCGGTACGTGGATGTCCATGTGTATGTGAGTCGTCCGCTCGAAAGCGCCCTTGTTGCTCACCATAAAAAACAAATGGCGAATTCCATTTGGTGGATCCAGGTCAATTTTGAAAAACTATGGGAAGATATCCAGCCAGAGCTTGTGACGCTTGTATCCGGAATGAAGCAAACGCTCACGGAGGAAAAGTGGATGCAGATGCACAAGTAAGTAGACACGTTGGAAGAAAGCCTTACTGGTAAACCTGTCTATTTCTAACAAACCGGCCATGGGGGAATGAAAAATGATCAGTGGCATCTACAAGATCTGCACGAATCCAGGAATCCCACAAGCAGACATGCTCTTTTTCCGCCTGCGTGGGTTGCTTGTCGCCCACGTCGAGCGGGTCGTCGCGCAACTGCGTCAAGTCGAGGAAGACGTCGAGTTCTTGGAGAGCTACTGCAAGAGCTTCAAGGATTACACGACCGGCGCCGGCTACAGTTCGCAACTTTTTCGTTATTTGGATCGGTACTGGATTCCATACTCTCATTGTGAGACAGGTGAGGCGCCCGTGCCTGGTGTGTACCCTGTGAACGAGGTATGTAGTCGTTGTATTTTCTTTTCTTATCCGACAGTGGGGTTACGAACCACCAATTGTTTGTTTTGAGTAGCTGGCACTTCATATCTGGCACGATGTCGCCTTCATGCGGCTCAAGACCAAGCTGGCCGTCTGCGCCATGCGGATCATCCGAAAGGCTCGTGATGCGCGAAGCGACTGTTTTGACGGAGGCGACCAGATCAGTAACCTGGTCGACGTGCGAACTATTAGGCTTTCTGGACTTTGGGTTACGAAGATAACAAAATACTGATGGCTTGTGTGTGCGTGACTAGACGTACTTTTCGTTGGCTCCCGTCAAGTCCGACCCGATGGCTCTCTACCGCGAACATTTGGAGTCCCATTTCTTGGAAGATACGGCAATTTACTACTCGACTCTGGCCAAGGAACTTGTATCGAAAGTGACGATCTCCGAGTACTTGAAAGAAGTCGAACTGCTTTGCAAGCAAGAGCAGCGCCGCTGTGAAGGCCGCATGCACCGCACGTACGAGGAAAAAGACATATTTTGTTGCTGCATTAAATGAGCTCACTGTATGTTGTGGAGTGTAGCACCGTCATTCAAGCTCGTCAAACGTGCAGCCGCGTCTTGGTCGATGAACACGCCGAGCGAATTTGTGAAGATGCCGAACGGTTTTTGACCAACAATCAAACTGAAGATCTCCATCGCTTATTTTCTTTGTTCTCTGAGCTGCCAAAAGACCAAGCGCTCATCGCGTTCAAGGTGAGTCAAGAGTACGGTCTTCCTTCTCTACTACCTCGAAGTAAAATACTGTAGAGTTTGCTGACGATGATTTAATGTGTTTCACTTTGGATGCCGACAGAACATTTTGAAAAAGTACATTGAGCGAAGCGGCCTTGATGTCGTGCGGAAATTTGAGCACGAAGATGCTGCAAAGAATCCGGAAGGATACATTGAAGCGCTCGTTCAAGTTCGCAACAAGTATTTTGATCTCATCAAAGAGGCCTTTGGATTTCATGCGCTTATGCGGACCGCTTTGGACCAGGTAAAAAAAAACGTATTTGCCTCAAATTAAACCAGTATTTGAAGGGAAACCCTCCCATTTCAAATCTAATATCTAACCACAACGTATCACAGGCCTGCCGAACGTTTGCGAACTCGCATCCTCGTCTTCCAGAACTGCTTGCCAAGTACACGCACTATTTGATGACACACGATAAGCGAGGAGGCGGCTTGACTGGGAAAAGCCCATTGAAACCGTTGCGGCGACTCACCCATCCGAGTGGCGGTTCTACTGGTATCACGCCACTCATCCTGGAAGAAAGTCTTGAGAAGAAAATCGACAATATCAGCATTGTGTTTTGTCTCATCGACGACAAGGATGTATTCAAGAAATACTATGCCAAGTTTCTCACCAAGCGGTTGATCAAAGGAACGTCGATTGCAAATGATCTGGAAGTCTTGCTGATCCAAAAGCTGCGCGATATTTGTGGCTGCGACTTCGTCTCCAAGCTCCAGAAAATGCTCAAGGACAAACTGCTCAGCAAGGTAAAAAATAATGAATGCACTACGACTCAAGGGCCTGCATGTCCTGCCTCCACTTCCCGGATCGCTAACACGATTTGTGTATTTGTTATCATCAGGAACTCATGCACACGTTTGATACCTGGGTCAATGAAAACGAAGAACAACTCGCGGAAGCAAGCGTCCACAACCGGCTGGCCATCGCGTTCCATCGATCCGTATCGTATCATTGCGATATTTTGACCGCTGGTGCGTGGCCGATTTCCAGTGCGCCAAGCGACACGCAAATACTATTGCCCCACGAAGTGGAGTCCCATATTCAGTTATTATCCAAGTTTTACACGGATCGAAGCACCGGACGCAAGTTATTGTGGGTCCACCACTTATCGTATGGTGTGTTGCAAGCGAATTGCTTTGACAAGCGCTACGAGCTATGCCTGAGTTTCTATCAGATGCTCGTGTTGATACTGGTAAGACGATGGGGGAGGCAATCCATGGCAAGAAGAAATCAGGGACTGACTCGAACTGCTATTTTGTAGTTTAATGATTCCGACGAATTGACCGAGGCAATGATGGTGCAGCGCACCAATATCCCACAAAAAGATCTCCGCCACCATGTGATGAGCCTTGTCAAGGTAAGCCTCCGTTTTTTGCTAATTACTATCTGTCCTCCACAGGGCTGGACTGACTAATCTAATACACCAAATAGGCGCACATTTTGACGACCAGCGGTGCCGATGAAATGACCGTCTTCTCACTGAACAAATCGTTTACGAGTCGAAAGACCCGCGTCTCGGCATTGCCGAGCAGCCCCGTGGAATCGCCAAAGGCCGCCAAAGCACCCACTCGCGAAGTCGACGAAGACCGCAAGATGGCGCTTCAAGCGGCGATCGTGCGCGTGCTCAAGACGCGTCGCGAGATCTTGCAGCCGCAGCTTCAAGTCGAAGTGGCCGAGATGCTTCACCAACAATTTGTACCGACGTTGACCGCACTCAAGCAAAATATTGACATTCTCATCACCAAGGACTACGTGCGCCGCGATGACCAAAATGAAGCACGGCTGTTCTACGTTGCATGAGCAAAACGAACTTCCATCCTCCTCTCCACCAATACTACGTTGTACCGTAGGTAGTTTTTCCCCTCTACTTCCATTTATTTTTGTTTTGTTTTTGTTTTCGATCATCGCTACAATAGGCTACCTCCAAACAAAAACACAAAATTTACTCTCTACTTGTAATATTGCCTTTTACACGATCGTGAGCTCCTTGTCGGCGTACCCGTACTGCTTCTTGTACTTGTTAAAGATTCGCACAAGCTCATCAATGTACTGCTGATGGAGTTTATCGATTTCTTCGGGTGTGGGCTTTTCGTTTTTGGTGACAAGGATCGGCTTGCCCAGCACTTGATTCAACACGACGCCTTCGTGGGGCACAAACGGCAACAACTTGTTGGCGCCGTACGAAATCAACAAGGCCGCCGAAAATTTCTGAGCAAACCACTGGCGAAAGGCGAGAAGCACCCTGTTTAATTGTCCAAGCACACGAGTCAGTACTGTATCATAGGTGGCATCCGTCTCTTCATTTATATTTTGGTAAGAGGGCAAGTGGGCTTACGTGGAGTGGGTGTACAGATCGGTCTCGCCGAATGCGTACGCTGGCACGAGCGGCACGCCGTACTTGAGCGCCAAGCGGATGTGGCCCTTGCGCTTCTTGGCGTAGATGGTGTGCTCGCCACGCATGCACAGCATTTGCTCGGCGATGCCGCCAATCAAAATGACCAAGCTTTTGCCCTTTTTCAGCACCCGTTCCGCGGTTGGACGGCTGGCATCGACGCAGCCGAGCCAAATCAAAATCTCGCGGTAAATGGGAATGCGGAACACGATCGAGGCGCCAAGATCGTTGCGGGTATGCATGGGCGACACATCGTGGAAGGCTTTCGAGTTGGAAGAATACAGTCAGTCAGCGCAAGAGACTTTGACTACCAGCACTGTAAGATAGATACAGTAACGTACATGGCGTGGAGGAACCAGAGATGAATGCACCATGGTGGGCCGACAAAATGCCGTGCGGATGCGAGCAGAAAATGTACTGCTTGGCCGGATCAATGGTCTCTTCGCACACCAGCGTCGTCGGGATCCCGCCCATGATTTTCTTGCCAATGTGGGCACCCCATGGCCAATAGCGTTCGCCCGTGTGCTCCGACCCATCCAGGTACGACGGCAAGTAAAACGCCACGAGCGCCAAGCCAAGTGTCGCTTGCAGGCTGTAGCCCAGCCCAATGCAGACCGCGACGGCCGCCACGGCCGCCGCCACGCACAGCGGCCATGTGCGCTGCTTCCCCGATGGCAACGCCGTTGTTGTTGACATTGATTCTGTACTGTACTGTCCAGTGCTGAACAGTCTCCTTGGTTGATTGCTGCCAATTAGAAATGTCAAAGGAGACCCGCTGTCCAGTCCGGTAATTGCGCTGCTCACCTTGCAATCTCGTCAAAAAAATTCCGACGTTCGGATGATCAGCATGACCAGGATGCCGTGAAGATTTGCATATTTTGTTTTTGGCAAATCAAATCGCCTTGATTAAATACGGGTAATTTATCGTATATTTCCCAAATATAGGGAATTGGATCGATCATTGAAATATTTGAAATCAATGTTACGGCACATAAAACAATACGGTATATTTCTGCTGTAAAGTTTAAATACCGTATCGATTGTGGCAATGAAGCAGCACTTTACAATTCCGACCCCGAATTTCTAAGACCTTCCCGTGAGGTCCTCTCAACTTGTGGCGGGATGTATGAAATGACCTTGTTCTGAGCTGGAAGTGGCGTTCAATGAATTCTTGACATGCGTGACAATTTGTAGCGGAGTCAGGCTGACACTCACTTTCCCATTCGAGAACGAAAATGTGCATGTTGGGTGAAGTGGGTGGAGAAATTGT
>JAADWJ010000785.1:0-12063 GCA_023336165.1 Pythium monospermum | reverse complement strand
GTGGAGGAGTTGGTGGAGGAGTTGGTGGAGGAGTTGGTGGGGGAGATGGCTTTGGTGTTGAAGGAGGAGTTGGTGGGGGTGTAGGATTTGGCGTTGGTGGTTGTGTTGGTGGAGGAGTTGGTGCTAGTGTCGGTGGTGGCGGAGCCGTTGTACTTGGTGGCGGCGATGACGACGATGGATTTGGTGCTGTCGTGGTCGGTGCAGGCGGAGGCGGCGTCACTGGAGCCGCAGTCGTGGGGGTAGGTGGCACGGGTGTATCTCTTGTTGCCGCCGGCTCTTGGGTCGGCGCAGGCGTCACTGTCGTTGCCACTGGTGGCGCAGTTGTTGGAATCGCGGTTGGCGCCGCGCTGCTGCTTTCGCTTGGGGATGGAACCGTCGAAGGAGGCGACGCTGGCTCCACAGTCGATCCTGATGACGCCGTGCTGCCTTCCCGTTCCTCCTCCTCGCTGTTAATGCTGACAATACCGGTATCACCCGCAGCGAGCGCTCGCCATCGCATTCTCGGGACATCGTGATGCGTGGTGGCACATGCAACGCCCATTCCATGGGAACTGTGGGTCGAACATAGCGCGAGACCGGCAAGCGCAAGCGCCACCGATGCTCCCACAGAAGAGACCAATGGCTGCACCGATCGCCGCCGCTTTCTCCCCGACATGGATTACAATACTGTATGAGTACACACACGAAGGAGACAGCGGAAATGTGCGTTGGCACGAGAGGGGGAGAGAGGCGGGCTCGACCTTTACGTCACGGCATGAGGGACTCCATTAAACCACGACAACCGGTGTTGTGCGGGTGCCAATATGTTTTTGAGTCAGTCATTCCGTTTCCCCAGCTGATCTCAAACCATCTGGTTTTAGATCGCGAACAGCGTGGCTGATTCGAAATGGAGCTCCGACTTTTCAACGTTTCTTGAAGTAAGGTGGGGACGCGCGACGACAAGCATGCACGTTGTGTGCTGCTCTGATACAACAGACACAAACACGGCGGGACTGCGAATCATGGTTGATGATGCCCAGGATACGACAGTGTGCAGTGCAGTTGGTTCCGTCCAGATGAACGATATCGGATCCTTTCAAATGGGAATGTCTGCTGATTTGGATTGTTTCCTGTCACCAACAAGCCTCAGAAGATGTCACGGATCCGATGATATTCTGAACCAGTATCCCAGGGCCTGGGCGATCGAGAACTTCATACCGCCTGGGCCAGGCGGCCTCGCCCAGGCCGTGATGCTGGTTCCATAACGGCGGGGTTTGAAGGACCGAAAGGCGCATCGCATTCCACAAAATCTGCCACATGGATATCCTGCTGGCTGTGCTGACTAGCAATCCGTATATCAGTACCTGATGTCACAAGAAGTCAACTCGCTAGTCCACAAGGCACTGATTTAACAATTGATATTTCTTGTCTGCGACGCGTGAACTTGTTATTGATGTGTCCAATGAAGCCATCCTTCGCAGGCAGTCTAATGTGCATAGATCAATGCACGTGGTTCAAGCGCGCTGCCGTATTGGAATCTAGCATGCTCGAATGGACCTACCAGTGTTGGGCATGCATGACAGGCAGCTGTGGCCAGGTCTCGCCAGAGAAAACTGGAATTCAAATGAGAAGAAAGCAAAGAAAACAAGCCAGGCCATGTTTCAACCATCACAAGTCGGCAGCAAATATACAGACCATTTTATTTAGAAAAAGAGAGTACTACATGTATATATGGAGCGTCGTTCACTGCGTGCCTACGCGAGGATCGTCTTGAGGCCGTTCTTGATGGCCAGACTCACGTCCTTGTGGACAGCACGGACTGTAATACGGTACGAGTTGGTCGCTGCGTTGGCCTCCACACGAGCAAGCACGCCGACTGAGATCTTGTCTCCTGTTGGCGCGGGCGTACCCGTGCGAAACGTCGCGGCCACGGTGACTGAATTGCCAGCCGCATCAATCCCCTACACACACAAATAAGTTTAGTTTAGTTCAGTTTTGTCGTCGCCAACACCAAAACTAAACCAGCCTAATAAAACACGAACCTCGGCTTGACCCATCTTCAAGGTCTCGGTGAGCCATTTCTTGGTCTGCGCGAGATCAATTTTCTGTGCGCAAGTGACCACTTCTTGGTGTTCGCGATCTTGGCCCTCGAGCGCACCCCACCGCTTCATAAAGTCCTCGCCGCTGATCTTGACAGGCTCCATGAACACCGCTGCGTAGCACGGCAGCGTGAGCGCGTACACGTAATTAGCCCCGTTCCGCGAAAACGACACTTTCATCGCCGGTGGCGCCACAAACGGCGCCATGGACTCGATCATGATTTGCTGCTTGGCCTGCTGCTTGCCAGCGAGCGTATTAGGCATTTCTTCCACTTGCATACGGAACGCAGCCGCTGGCGTGGGTTCAATATGGACTTGGAACCCACTCAACGTATCGTTGGTCTTGTTGCCATAGAAAAAGCCTATACGGCCTTGAGAGCCCCTGTATTCGTGCTTGACGCCGATTTGAAGCACGTCGTTTTCAAAAAGAACACCTTGTGTATTGAGCATCAGCTGGCGGGTCCATTCTTTCATCTTGGGCTCCAGCGACGCATCAATACCAATCACACCGCCAGTGGCACCGCCGCCTCCTCCTCCACCTCCAAAGATATCCACAAGGTCTGAGACTGGGTTGGCGCCACGGATGCTGTCCGAGCCACCACCAGAGCCGTACGAGAAGGTTTTCTTTTCAGGCGAATCCAGCGAGAGCAAGTCGACTTCTTTTTCTTCTTTTTCATTGATTTCAATGCGTGTCGAGCCAAACGAAGACGTCCTCGAGTCACTGCCTCCTGAGACATCTTCGCCTCCGTTGGTCGAAACCTTTTGCTGGTTTCGCAACCGCACCGTCAACGCGGACTCGCGGTTTTCAGGGAAAATCGGCATTGGCTCTAAAACGCGTTTCATGATTTCATCGCTGATTTGGTGGAGTCCTAAATATTCACACGCGCGTTGTTGGATCTCTAAATCCATGTTTGTCATGGATTTTTTAAACACTTCCAAAACAAGGGGACGAATTTCTTCATACAAATTCTCCATTTTCACAAAAGCTGTGAGTAGAAGGCACTTGGTCGCAGTGTTTGCCAACACGTAATGCTTGTGAAGTACCTGGAATTGGCATTCACTGGAACTTCCTTCTTCATCACAAATCAAATACCCAAACTCGCCCAAGACATAGGCACCAAATTTACACGTCGTTTCATCCACATGCTTTGGCTCCAACGCTTTGAACATGACTTCGGCCGTGTATTTCTGTAATTCTTCTTTATTCGTCACGATTTGCACGACTCGGTGCCACACATCGTCAGGCACTTGCGAGCCAGCGATGGTGATCAATTGAAGCACCGTGTCCACGTACCAGCGCAAGTTTTTCGCGTATTTTTCCGCTAAAATGGCCGCTTTAAGCACAATTTCTTCGCGAATCGGACCTTCCGCGATCGCTAAATAGTTGACTAATTCACCAACTATTTCCAATGCATTGTCGGCATCACAAATCGAAAAAAGCAAATCCAATGCGCGGCGACGCACGGAGTTATCGGCATCTTTGAGCGAAAATAAAACCGTGGTCTTGTGTTCTTTGATGGCACCTGCATCGCCGTCCAGGCGCACGAGCTTGTACATCGAGTCAAGCCCAATGTATCGAATATTTGGCTCGGAAACCGAGATAAACTTGGCCAAGATCTCGACCGCCATTTCTTTCAGTTTTGGGTCGGCACATTTTTTTCCTTGGGCAATCACCAAGTTGACGGTCTCAATTAAAACTGCATACGCGGCGTTGTACTTGGCTCCCTTTCCAGGCACTGGACGCGACAAGACACGACGCAGCGTATCCAGCAGTTTTTCATTCAAAGCGGCATCTTCAATCGTGCCAAACTGCTGCAGCAGGCGAAGCAATTTGACTTGCAGCCACGGCGCAGGCGTGTTGTAGTACATGTAGTCCCTCGGACAGGCCTTGTGGATCACGAGCTGTGCAAGGCGCATGATACAAACATCGATCAGTGACTTGAAATGGGTCGGGTGGAGCGTCAGCGCGGTTTGCAGCAAGCTGGCGGCCGACGTGACCACGCCCAAGTGGCTTTCACTCATCAACGTATGCAAGCGGGGCTCCAAGTCCTCCAATGGGATCAGCTCTGGGTTTGGTGGCAGCATGCGACGCGCGCACAGCGCGGCCTTCTTACGCACATGTGCGATGCTCGTGGAGCTCATGAGCAAGTGGATCACATCCGGTGCAAGCGCTTCGGAAAACTCGGTGCCGCCTAAATTGGCGACACAACACAGTGCGAGACACTGGTTGCAGGCCTCCGGTGACTTGAGATCATTTCGAATACAATTGATCACAAGAGTCATCAGTTCATCCGAGCTTTTCAATAAGATGGAGCAGCCTAAATAGCCCAAACATTTTTCGGAATATTTGGTACCGGACACCAAATTGATCACTTGCATATGGCCAAAATCGATTTCGTAACCGAGCATGTAAATGTAAATGAGTTTCCAGGCGTATTTCTTTTTGTCATATGAATTGAGCGTCGTGGTCTGCGTGAACCGCTGGCGGATCTTGACAAGTTCTTTGTCGACGCGCTTTTGTTCATCTTCGCGGGATGTGCAGGCGCGCAAGTCGCTGATGAAATTGTTGAGCCCACGCGCACTGAACATCGCCATGGTTGCTGCTGCTTTTTGGGAGGTAGCTCTTGGGTTTGTTCTTCTGCTTCTTGGCTGTGTGGCTTGTGCTTTTCTGTGCAGTGGAGAGCGCGACGCGATGCTGGAAGAGCGCGAAGCGGCGGGGGAGAAGGAGGAGAAGGTCGGGTGGCGTTGGGGGTGGAAACGTGAAGAGGCGTTTGTTGCTCTTCAAGGTCAAGTGTCCGTTATGGATCCTGTGGTAGCGCATGTTCCCCTCTACTATGTCATATCCAATATTTTTCGGACTGAGCTTTCGTACTTAAGTGGACATGTACAATTCAGTGCTCTTATCATACAGTTTCACTTAAGTACGAATGGGAGGGAAGTTTGCCACAGATTTTGCATCCAAGGTTGAAGTCAGTGAAGTCAATCCCACTTGTTGCCATCGTTTTCAACTAACATCCAAAGCAATATCGTCACTTGCGCCGTGTCTCCCTGTCTGAGCGTGTATCCACAGAGTCTGTTGCGTCTGGTGCCTCCAAGATGGCATCGATCGTCGACATGGACGTGCCAGGCGTCGGTAGCGTCGCCGACGCGCTTGATCTGATCGCACAACGCTGCCAAGAGATGAAAGAAGGAAAGGAAGCGTTTGAGGTACTCTATGTGCGGCAGGCGAGCATACCAGTCGAGTTGGTCAAGATGGAAATGGAGGGGCGTCCTCTTCCTTCAAGCGAAGCGCTTCAACGGTTCATCCTATCCCTCCAAAAGCACGCAGAGAGTTTGAATCGCCACCACAATAGAGGACTCTCAGCCCGCGTGGCGCTCGCCAAGCAGGTGGAAGAAGAGATGTGGGAATTGAACAACCAATTGAACGATGTGATCAATCCCATGAAAATAAACGCAGCCGTTCCCGCGAGCGGGTATTTCGGCTCGCTGCGCAATGCCCACTACGCCCAACGCGCCGAGTTGGCCGCGAAAGTAGCAGACCTGGCGGCAATACAAGCCGAATTGCCCAGTTGGCGAGCCCAAATGAACGAGATGATGCAGCTTCAAGTGCTGTTGAACAAGATTGGAGCGTCCTCGCCCAACGAAGACGCGCGGCGGTTGCTGCAAATCCTTTTGGCCAACCTGCAAAGACTCGCTGGCACCTCGGTGGCGGTTATCCCACGGACATTTACAGAAAATTGTGACGTGGAGGTCGACGACAAGCCGTTCGCGCATGGCTCGAGCTGGATTGTCCACCGCGGACGCCGCGGTCATGTTAATGTCGTCGTCAAGTACCTGCAGATCCAGGACGAGTCGTCCATGGACGAAGCCACCACGGCCATTTTCATACAAGAAGTGGACAATTGGTTCCGTCTTCATCATCCGCATATGGTCAGGTTGTGTGCTTCGTTCCCGTACGCCACGCCGCCTTGGATCGTGTGTGAAGACGCGACAAATGGCAATTTGGCCGACTTCTTGAAGGCGTCCACAATGCAAAACAATAATCGGAATCGCACGAGGCGACTCTTGTACCAAGCAGCACTCGGTCTCGAATACCTTCATGACAGTGGAATTGTCCACGGGAATTTGAAACTCAAGAACATTCTCATTGGCGACGATAACTTGGCGCGGATTTCGAATTTTGGTATGGAGAAGACCAAGGCAGCGATCCGACAAGCCGAGGGAACCACACCGCACCATGACGGACAGTACCGCGCCCCGGAGTGTTTGACAACGGAACCCACAACCGCGTCAGATGTGTACTCTTTCGCGATGTGTATCATCGCGGCATTGAATGACGGGTCGCCTCTCTTTGATGGGTCAGACAGCTCCGGTCTCCTGCCCCCAGAGAAACCAGTGAACATCTCCCGTATCGAATGGGCATTGGTGCTGTCGATGGCGAAGGCTGATCCACGTGAGCGGATCTCATTGGCGCAAGTAATTGTGGGTCTGAAGTATTTGGCGAAAAACGAACTCAAAAAGATCGCTGCAGGCAGCAGGTGTTTGTGTGGATGTCTACTGCCACGACCACCACTGATCGATGATAAATGCAGCGAGTGTGGGTTGATCAGAGCGCTACCGGTGACCCAAGACATCTCACCCACACAGCGAGTTCCCACTTCGCTCGCCAGTAGGGCGGAACAAATGAAACTGTTGGCCGGCAAATACACGACGTATCCAGGAGCCTATGCACCGATGGGAGCGGAGTTGGACAGTACTCGCACGACGCACCAAAAAGACTATGCAGCGGTGAGAGCGAGGGTGGTCAGCACTCGCACGACCCGCCATAGAAACTATGCAGCGTTGGGAGCGAAAACCGCTTCCGACCAAGACGTTGTGGGAACGGTATGTATCCAAAATCATGTTGGCTTGGATAAAAACCGTGTGGCTAATGGTCGTGGATATGTTGTTGCCCAGTTAAAACGCACGCAACTTCAGACAGCGTGTGTGTCTTCCGATTCCGCTGACTTGGTGTCAAGGCTGGTGCGGGCGGGGCACAGAGTCGACGAGGCAGACCCTGTACGCTGGATTGTTGCTGTCGTCTGGAACAACTGGTATCCCTCCCTTTTCAGCGAATACTAACGCGTTCCTATCGTTTTGTTTTTGCGAATGTTCATCCGTAGAACGGTTCACGTCCCCTCCAATTCGCGGCATTCCGACTTGCTGTTCCGATCGCGCGAGTTCTTCTGGAAAATGGGGCTGACGTGAACGCTGGAGACGAGGTAATGGACGGTATCATGGAATTGGATTTTTGAACCAAAACAAAGCTGGAAGAACTGATCTTTCATCTTGCACAAATGGTAGGAAGGAGACCTCCCATTGGCAATTGCAGTGCTTCAATGCTATGTGGATGATACCAAGGCGTACGAGATGGTCAAATTGCTGTGCGCGTATGGCGCCATATGGAACGCGCGCTGTGTCGATATGTTGGTGCAGTATTACACGCACTGCAACCATGGTGTTGGTGGCTCCATCCACAACCTTCTTTGCGACGGACTGGTTGCCTGTGCCCAATTGTGGGCCAGTCAACGCCAGACCCAGAACAACAACCACAGCCAGTCGAACGAGACGCGGTTGGATACGTCATCGGAAGAAAACAAAGCCGATGGATCTCAGGATATCGGTGGCAGCCATGACGACGCAGCGCTGACGAACATCCCCATGGAAATTGTCCAGCGAGGCGGACCAGCCGTGGCGACCATGCTGGAGGCAGCCAAGAATTGTACCGCTCGCCAGGCGCTGTTCCGCAGCCGATGGTTTGTGATTGGCTCGAAAGCTTCCGCCAAGACCAGCACCACGCGCTCCATGGCACACAACTCTCCATCGCGTGTGGACGAGACCCATCAAGATGACGCGACCAGTGGTTCTCGTCCCAGTATGAACACCTTGAGTTGGATTTTCCCAAGCCCAGAAGAAGACGAACCCGCTCGACGGTATCAAATTGACTTGTGGGACGTCAATGGGTTTGCCTCGTTTCGAACGGCACATTGCTTGTTCTTTTCCAAACGGACCGTGTATTTGCTATGTGTCGACCTTCAAGCGTACGCCGCCATTTTGGAAAAATCGGAAACGGATCCGTGGAGTGTTCGACAATTTCTCCGCGAGAACGTGCTTCAATGGGTTTGGCTCATCTTTGCACGGCATCCCGACGCCACGATCAAGCTTCTTGGCACGAAAGCCGATCAAGTCATCGATGTAGCCGACATCCAGAATGATCTCGAGATCCGTCTGGACGCGTGGAAGACCGAGCTGGACAAACGAGTGGAGGCCGAGTTGAAAGTGAACCCTGACAGCATGTCGACGCGCAAAGACGCGCTTCTTCCACGGAAATTTGGCGAGATTTCTTTCTTGGCGTTCGAAGACAATGGCGTTCGTGGCGACACAACAGAGTGGCTGACTGTGCGTCATCACGCCGACGCCAGGCTGACGGCAGCGAATTTGCGCGATTGGTCAAGCCCGTGGCTCACGATTAACAATGGGGATGTCGAGTCCATTGAGATCGCGCGGCAAGCCGTTGAACGCCGGATCGCGACTCACGACTCGTGCCGCTATGAGATGTTCGCCTGGTACGTCCAAGTTCTCTCGGCGATCCACCGACTGCGAGCCCAAGCCAATTATGCCGATCAACCCGAGTTGCTGATGGTATCACTCGCTCATTTGCGTCGAGAGTCGAAACTTCAAAATGTATCAGCTGCATCGTTCAAAGAGATCCTGGGCGTTCTCCACGACCTTGGCGATATTGTGTGGTCAAGTGAGAATGACAATGCTGATCTTGTCATCGTGGACCCGCTCCTTGTGATGAATCTCGTCGGGGAGCTGCTCAATCTGGCCGATTTCTGCGAAAATGACCAAGAGCGCGAAGACTTGGTGGACCGTGGTTTTGTACCTCACCGTTTGCTGCGGCGAACGGTGTCGTGGCAACGACTGACGGAAGAGAAGCTGCTCCATTGCAAGACTGTTCTGCAAAGAGCACTGCTGCTGTTTCCAGCGACTGTCGATACGATGGTATTTGATGCGGACTTGATCGTGCCGGCGTATTGGAACATGGCGCGCACCGCGAGTGACGACGAGCCCGATGCGGAAAAACAACCCACGGGAACAAGTGCAGTGGGGCAGGCCATGCCTTCCCATGGCGAGGTCGTGTGCTGGGAGTTTGTGTTGTTTGACGATTTCGCCGTGACCGTCTTTGAGCGCGTCGCGGTCAAAGTCCACAAGTCAGGCGCTGGTGGTCGCCGCCACGAGTTCCGTCGCAATTATTTTGAAGAGATCGCCACTGGTGAGTACGCGTCACTTGTCGAGTTGGCTCCGCTTCATGGTGCACCAAACAAACGGGTCATTCGTCTTCAAGTGAGCCACCACGGCTTTGAGCAGGCATGGGAGTTGATGCAGTTTTACGTCTTGAAAATGGAGGAAACACTGGATTTGTTCCCCGGTGTTCAAGTCGTTCGATCGATCGTGGAAGTGGACAAGCGTGGCACAGTACGCAAGAGCCATGGGCTCCAGAGCATCGTTGAACAGCTTGTGAGCCGTCACCCCGGCTTTGTGCAAGCCAACGAGATGCCTTATTTGCCATCGGATTTCACGTGGTACCTGAGCAAGGAATGGCGAAACCCCGCTGCGCAGGCGATGCGACACGCCCAGGTCGCCGCCCAGGAAAGGCAGGCGACCACCCAAGAAGCAATTTCGATCCAAATCACCACGCATCACGCGGCGCTGGACTCCAAGGTTGATGCTCTGCTCAACAAGCAAAAAGACCACAGCCAGCGACTGATGGCCATCCAAAATGTGGTGGCAGCGGATCTCTTGGAGAAAGTGTACCCTGGCTCGTGGACGCTTCAATTCGACGACGTGACCAGGACTGTCCATCTCTGTTTGCTCAGCGATCGAGGTGGTTGCTTCCATCCGCCGATCTCATTCAAGGTTCCTCATTCGGTCTTTGACGAGCGTGGGTTGATGATATCCGTGAGTAGCGCAATTGGAACTTGGTGGTGTAGGAAGGACTGTGCTCATTGATATGCTTGTTGCTTGTTTGTTTTGTTAGACTGGTGCATCGCTTCTCTCCAACGTCGTGGCAGAAGTTGCGCCACTGCCTTTTGTTCAGAAAGCTGCGGAAGAGGCGTCAAAAGGTCCGTAGGAGAGAATGTATTGTACTGTATGAGGCGGAGGCCGTGGCCAGACTCGAACGCTGACCACAAACACTCCTCCTTCACCTCAGGGCTCGCCAACCACGTGCAAGACGCTGAGTGGATGCGCAGTGTCTTAGAAGAGCTTGGTCTTGTCAAGACGAATCAGGATCCACCGAGTATTCCGACCACGAATGGGATGTTTCAGTCCAGTGCCACTACACTACCACGGTCGCGGACAGTGGTCATTCTTCAAGAGATCCTGACGCATGCAATGCCCGACTTTCACGAGAGCAAGATTTTTCAGTATTCCAATTTGGAATGCATCCAGACGAGTGACGGCCGCCAGGTGTGGGTGCACCAAACGCAGATGCACTCGTCCGACCTCTCAGAGAGTGGCTTCGCAAGATCTTTATGCTTGACCAGCACAGCCACCACCAGTGGCACGGCGAGTGTCACTTCTACTACCAGTAATATCCACCCGCGCCAGCAGCTTACGGTCGTGAGCATCGACGGTCTGAGCGACAGGCAGCGCCACAAAGTGTTTGTCCAGTGGACGCTGACGTACAAAAACGGTCGCGTGCCAGTGGGCGTGGGTGAGACAACCACGTTGCGTCTACAGGACGCCTCGTCCACGGGGCCACCGTCATGGAGCGATGCCCCGGCCGAACTCCACTTGGGCCCTAACGCCGCCAAGATCCTCAGCGAATGCACACTGAAAGTGGACGTGAAAAGACAGTCGTCGTTCTTCTTCTTTATCACCAGGTATGTGTGAACACATCTGTGTTGCATTAGGCGGTTGATCTCTGGTATTTATTTGTTTGTATGATGTTGCTCTATGACACATGTGCAGAGATATTGGCACGGGCAGCAAGCCACTCAGCACGGTGCTTCCGCAAGCGACCGAGCATGAACTGATCTGTGATGATATAGAAATCGAGTTGGTGAACAAGGCCGCTTGTGACATCGACGCCACGGTGACTTGTCGGATACACCAAATGCCATGCCAGGGATCCACATCATCCGCATCAACAGCAGCAACCTCCTCCCCATCGGCAGCAAGCAGTCCACTGCCACCGTAAAAATGGCTTCACTTGAAGCGTGTGACAGGGTGTTTCTGAGGCTGCGTCATCAAAACTGCGATGTGGAGCATCATGGAATGATGGTCGTTTATGCTGTTTGGAGCTTTTGTGCTCCACCGTAAACGTTCGTTTGTGTCAAACCGAATGATTATTCTGCTGGTGGACATGAGTGACTGTTGCTGCTGCGAGTCGCAACAGGAGCACTCTCAATCTGCGACTCTCCGATCAAAAACCATCGTCACAACTTGTGACGCACAAGAATGGGTTCGAACTCGATACATGCTGCCGACAACACGCTGGCAGCATGTGGTCGGCAGCGAAATGTTGAGTTCGATTACGCCACCGTATTACAGAGTGTAGGTCATTCTATTGTGATGTTGCTCACCATGCCCGAACATCAAACTGATTGGGTAAATATATGTCCATCTCAAACACCATTGGCTACATATTGACCAATAAAAACAACGTTTATGCTGGAACAGCAGAGTCGTCACCATCAAGAGTGATGGTTCGGTCCCTCTCTTTCCTTTTCCCTTTGGCGAACACCAATGGTGACCGAGTATTTCTTACCGCAGCAGGTTCGATCGCCGCCGCGCCAAGAAGTCGGCTCATAATCCAACTCGCCACCTCTCGGACAACCACTACGAAGAAGCAACTTCCAACACGCCACCATGTCCCGCAGTGCCAAGTCCACCGACGACCACTTCATCGCCATTGAAACGCCCAAAGCCGACGGCAAGT
>JAADWJ010000784.1:0-12133 GCA_023336165.1 Pythium monospermum | reverse complement strand
TTTTTTTTTTTTTTTTTTTTTTTTTGCAACGCGTTTATTTAAGATTAATATATTTTCTGTTTAATTCCACACTCAGTTACTTTATTGACAATGTTGTCTTTCTTTGGGTAAATATATATACGATAGAACAATAGGATTTACAGAAACTCGGGATGACATTCGGGATGACATTTTCTTAGGTACAATATATCATACTACATAATATCTGCAGTATTATCTCCTTCTTGACATAAATATATATATCCTTTGGACTGCATGAGTAAGTAACGGGAACGCAAATAGTTGTCCGCAAAGTCCAAAATCGACAAAATGGTTTGGTGCAGCTTGCACGGTGGCGTGAGCAGGGTGCAACAAATACTGCGATATATTGTAGACTTGGTAGCCAGCTCAACTCTTCAATTGCAAAAAGGGCCGCAGCCGTAAACAACCTATTGTGGGAGAAAAGATGAGTCACCTGATCTAAATTCAACTTAACAGTGGCATCTTCGATCGAGATGTCGGCTTCCACGACAGTGACTTTGTCAAGGCGAGGCTCATGGTGCTTGTGGTCGTCCACAAGTCTCAATGCCAATTCGGTCAGGTCTGATCGCATCTCGATGCCCACGGTCCTTTCAAAACATGTCTGAAGTGCGACTTGAAAAATGACATTTCCGACGCCACAACCAACATCAAGAAAAACGTCCGTCGATGAGATCTCACCGAAACAGCCAAGGACTTCTGTCACTCCAACCATCGTTATTTCACCCACATTAAACTCCACACGTCCACTTGGCTGGCAAACATCGGCTCGGGATATTAACGCAAGAATATCTCCGACGATCGCGTAAGTGGTGTTAGGGGTGTGGGCCGCATGCGCTCCTTTACCGATCAAAGAGGCTTGCCCAGCACTTTCTTGGGAGCGTGGATGTTTCCGCAGTTTGTGCTTGGCCAATGAGTTTTTGTTGGAAAAAGGAGGGTGGTTACAAAGCTCGCATTGCCCTTAACTTGATTATTTAATCGACGTTTCTCTTGACGTGCGTTGCACTTCCCACTTTGTGGATTGGATTTGCAAAAGACAAGGTGATCCAACACATTTTTCCACGTCGGAGCACTGTATGCGCAAGCGTATTTGGTGCAAAATCTTTTGGAAAGGATTGAACATCACCAAATTCGATGACTGCTTTGTATGGACATGCGAACTTGATCGGATGATGGATCTTGACCTTGGGTGTCGTGAGCGTCGATGCACAAATGCAGTGAAGATATGTCGCAGCACTGACCAAGAGAGTACGTGACGTTGCACCGGTAGACAACACACATATTGTCTTGAAATCGGACTTTTTTGTTGATTTGTTTTTTCTCGTCACCATATCGCAATGCTGAGTTAGCGGCACTTGGCCTTCTCCACTCACTTGAAACAATACGCACGCGATCTCGTCTTGGTCACGCGTTGCGATATCTTGGACATCAACTGGCTTGGCAGCGCTCTTGTCGGTTTCGATCAAATGCCAACACCGGGCTGTGAAATCTTGGCGCCCAGCGTTTCGCAGCATACGCTCAACTGCCAAAGTGAGCTTGGTTGCAGAGCTGATGCCCAGTAACATGCTGGGAATGACTGGTCGAAGGGTGGCGCCGCTGACTAACGTACCCACTTGGTCCATGCACGCAGGCGTCAGCCGCTGTAGCTCATCAGTCGAAACATCGATCTGTCTTGTTTCGCAGATCTCCTTCAATGCTTGGTCGTTGTCGCACTTGAATGTGAGCTCTTGCCACTCGTTTTCCACGAGTATCGCACGCATTGGATGACACGTCTGCCACCCAAACACAGTGGGACGATGAATCTTCGGTGGATCGTCTCTGCACGAACGAGTAAACTTCACGCCAAAAATTTGTGACGGCGGGTTTACATCCAATAAGATCCCTTCCGGAAAAAGCCCTATAATGACTGGATTCCGGTCATTTAAGCTTTTTCAACGCCTTAAGTACGAGCCAGAGACCCCCAAATTTCAGAAAGGGCAACCGGAAAAACCTCTTAAATGACCACTTTATCGTCATTTAAGGGCTTCACTATGGAAATTGCCTCATACAAATTTCAAGATAAAAGGTCGGCAACGAAAGGGTTAACGCCCGGTAACTTCGTTTACCGGTCCGGAGCATTGCTTTGGATTTGCTCGTCCCACCGCAGAATTAGAGTCTAAATTCCGGTTCCTGTGGAATTACCGACACATATTTTGCGTTTGATCTACATCCACTGTCGCTAAAGAGTGTGTCAGAGTGTTTATGGGGAAACGTGAAACTCGGGAAATAGAGTCTTTGTTCACAAAGAATACCGAGTCATTAACGGAAGAGTCTAAAACTTTGGACAAACTACGTTACGATTTGTGGATCAGCACGATCAAACAACAAAAATTGATCCAACTCATCCGCAACCAAATCCCCGATTGTGAAAACTCAGACGCCCGTAACGTCTTGCACGAATTTCTGATTTGGCCCGTCGTCGCATTGACCAGCTCGAAGAGTTAACCTTCGGTACTTTCGATCGTAAGATTGGTGAATACGAACGCAAACGCAAGGCTGATAGGAAAGCAAAGAAACCAGTTGTTACAAAGAGGATTAAAGTTAGTTTTCGTTTTTTAGCATCGTCTAAACGTCAACTAGCTTGTGACATATCGCTGAGAAGTCCAACTGCCTATGACGAGTCGTCGTGGAAGAACAGTTGAGCGTGAGTCACCCAATCCTCGCCCGAGAGGTCAGAGTCGTTCAAACGATCCAGCCGACGTTGAACAAGCCCGTTCTGCGTCTCGTCCACGCCTCAGGGATACGTCTACCAGCAGAAGTCGTCCCAACTCGCCAAGTCGATCGCAACAGCCACCACCGATGGATTAGTCAGCGCAGCCGCAACAAGCTGCACCAGCTGCTCCCGCTACTCACGCCGCACCCGCACAAGGTGCTGGGTCTGTGGAGTTTCAGATGTTTCAGCAAATGTTCGGTGCTCTCTTTCAAAGCCAACAAACTTCCCAAGCTGCGTTGCAAGCCTTTGTGCAGCAGTCGCAGCAGCAGTTCACGCAGATGATGAACATGCATGGAGGTGGAAGTCGGAAGAAAGATCCTCCGATGTATGAGGGCAAGTTGAATGAAGATTTGGAGTTGTGGATTTTTACGACGGAAGAGTATTATGCGGCGCGTCGCCCATAGATGGAATCTGATGAATCCACCTTCGTGAAGGAAATTTCAGCCAACTTGGGCAAATCTGTACAAAATTGGTATCGAACAATCTTCTCACCTGAGTGTGAGCAAGAAGGTGTGCACAAGTCGTGGGAGCGTTTCAAGTTGAAGTTGCGCACGCGATTTCGACCCCGTGACGTCGAGTTCAATTTGCGAGAGCGTTTGTTTGACCTCAAACAGACGGGTACCATTCAAGAGTACGTCTCGAAGTTCCAGGATCTTCTTTCACAGACCGAACTACGTATTGAAGAACTGGATAAGCGTTTCTATTTCCAGCATGGTCTGCGCCAGGAAACAGCTGTCAGAGTGGAGGAGGAAAGTCCATTGACACTCGACAGAGTCATCGAACTTGCTACGAACTTCGAGTTCGCGCACTATTCCGGCAAGTCAGCGCCAAAACCAGCCAAGTCTGAGATAAAGTCAAGCCAGAAGCCCAAGGATACCACTGGTTCATCGCAACCAAAGTTCAAAAAGAACAACAAGAAGGGCAACAAGGCAAATGACAAGGGTGGAAATGATGACTGGAAGAAAGAAGCCACGTGTCACACTTGTAAAGAAAAAGGGCACATCTCTCCAGACTGTTCAAAGAAAGAAGCAAACCGATACATCAGTGGTGCTTTGTACGCCATTTTGGAAGTTCAAGCATTTGCTTCGCAAGAAAATATGCCAAAGACAGAAGTCTCAGTCTTTATTGACAATGGCAGCAGTTTGAACGGTGTGTCGGAAGAATTGGCTCGCAAACTTGATCTCCAGATCGTTGAGGACACAGACAGTCCAATGCATGTTGATCTTGGATTTGATCAAGTTGTGAAGCGTCCCCGTCGCACATGTGAGATGACGTTGGAAGTCCCTGGTTTCCAGGCAATGTCCAGTACTTTCCAAGTTATGCCCATCCCCGAGGAAAAAGATGTTATTCTCGGAATGATTTGGCTCCGTGAGCGATATCCAGAAATTGATTGGGAAACGTTGACACTTCGTCCACGTGCCAAACCAGAAGCGACGCCAGTGCCGCTTCGCAAGCCAACGTAACGTCCGGCGCGCATCGTCGCGGGTAGGCGTTACGCTCGATTGAGCCAAAATCGTGCGATCTTCAACTTTTATCGACAGCATGGTCATGCAGGCGATCACGGCATTACCAAGTTGATCACAATGAAGCAACTGGCGAAAGAGTTGCGTAAAGGAGACGTTGAAGCTGTGTTTATGATCAATCCGCACGACTCCGAAAACGCTGCTCGTTTCAAGCAGCAAGGATGGGAAGCCTTGAAGGACAATCCCGCTTTTGAAGTTCTTTGGAAGTATCGAGATATGGTGTTTCGTACTGAACTTCCAAGTTCAACGCCACCTGTTCGGGAAGGTATTGAACACGAAATCGAGCTCAAGCCTGGAACGAAGCCCGTCTCCGTTCCACAATGGCGCCAAAGTCCGGATCAACGCAAGGTGATTCAAGAATGGACCAACGAAATGGTCAAGGCCGGTATCATCCGGCCAAGTACTTCGCCGTTTTCAGCACCAACGTTTTGTGTCAAAAAGCCCGTTGGTTGGCGTATTGTCCATGATTACCGTCAGTTGAATGCAGCAACAGTTTTACCGGCTATTCCTATGCCACGTAAAGAAGATACATTTGATGCCATGTCTGGCTATTACTACTACTCTTGTATGGATCTTTTGTGGGGTTATTATCAGGTTAAGCTTAGGGACAAAGATATTCCGTTCACAGCTTTTGCAACTCCTGATGGCCTTTATGAATATTTGGTCACCTTATGGGTCTCAGCGGAAGTCCAGGCACTTTCAACCGTCTGCTTCAGCGAGTATTCAGCGATTTACGTGATGTAATGCGCATCTACTTTGACGACATTTACGTGTTTACAAAGAGTACGGACATCCAAGAACATCTGGATGCACTCGACCGAGTTCTGCAACGTTGTGAACAGCAACAGTTGTACATCAAATTGTCCAAGTGTCAGTTCTGTGTGGATGAAATCCCTTGTCTTGGTGACTTTGTGGGTCGCAATGGTGTTCGGCATGAGACGAGACGGCGCGACACAGGAGCCAGATTCGACGGAGGATGAGCCAGTGTCGAATCAGGCAGCGCCGAGCGGTGGGACACTGCGACAAGAGTCATCGTCGGAGAGTCACGTGGTTGAAGATCCGAACCCCAACGTCGACGGTGGCGCGTCACCGAACAAGTTGGCAGCCGATCCATGGAAGGAATCGACTGGAAGCGTGGGACAAAGGTCGGCCGAAGCCGATGTGGGTGATAACGGACCAGCACCAGAGAGTCACACGGTTGAAGATGGGAACGTCGATGTCGACGACGGCGCATCACCAAACAGGTTGGCAGCCGATGTTGATGTGGGATCGCCTGGCAACTCGGCCGATCTTCAGCCGAGTTCTGATTTATTCCCGACGGGTCCCAGCAATGATGATGTGATGGATGACGTGGCACCCACCCAAACTTCAAGAAGTCCAGATAGAACGACACACTTTGGGCGACAGGGGATTACACACGACGGTGGATCAGACAACCAAGACCTGATTCAGAGGCTGCGTGCAGGACGCATTCAAGTCGCACAGGATGAGGAAACGTGGATCAAGAACCTGAAAAGTTTCTTGCGCGGTGAAGTCGCGGCGCTCGACGCGCGCGATGTGGAAGACTGCGTGAAGCTCGCGCCGACGTTCGAGTTGGTCGACGGCTTGCTGTACTATGTCGGCTCGAAGCGCGCGCGCGATCGCCAAGGAAGAGAAGCAGATCTGCGCCTCGTAACGTCAACCACGCTGCAGACAGAGGTGCTCCACTATTATCATTCAAGTCTGGCTGGCGGTCACCAAGGTGTGAGTCGCACCTACGAACGAGTCAAGCGATTATTGTACTGGCGCGGCCAGTATAGCAGCGCGCGCGACTACGTGGCGGCGTGTCTAGACTGCCAGTCCGGCAAAGGAGAACCGCGGCTCAGCGGAACAACGCCTGGCAACATCCTTGTGACTCGGCCGTTCGAGGTGATCGGCATGGATCATGTGCCGTCGCTGCCCAAGTCGCACCGCGGCAACACGGAGCTGCTGGTCTGGGTGGATCACCACACTGGGTTCCTGATCGTCTCTGCAAACGCGTCCCGAGAAGCGCAAGTCGTCGCAGAAGCATATGAGCGGTGCGTGTATCGGCGATTCGGTGCGAGTGAAGTGATCCGACATGATCGCGAACCAGCGTTTATGTCTCACGTTTTCCGTGCGTTCAACCGGCTGATCGGCCAGCAGAGTCGCGCCACCCTGGCGTATTGGCCGCAGTCCAACGGCACAACAGTGCGGATGGTGCAGACGATTATGCGTGCTGTCCGACTGTATGCAGTCGACCCAGCTCAGCGCGATTGGGACGATTACGCGGAACGACTCGTCTTTGCGGTGAACTCCTCCTACGATCGTGTTCGGGAAGATCAGTCGTTCTATCTGCTGCACGGTTGGGAGCCACGCACTACCATGGAAGTGAATCTGCCAGTCGCAGACAACACCGGCGGCCATGTCCGCTCCAGACGCTGGCGATCCCAAGTGCAGAGTCAGTATCTACAAGCGAGACAGGACGCGAATCGGCTGCTCAGAGACGCAATGGAGGCCAGGCGAGATGAAGCAAACGCAAACGAAAGGGGCGATTCTTCTGTGATTGTCCCCGGCTGCAAAGTGTGGGTGTACATCAACCAGGTGAAACTAGGATACGCCAAGAAGCTGGCTCATCTCTGGCACGGTCCGCTCCGCGTTTTGGAGCGGCCACAAGATCACTTGGTCAAGCTGGAAGTAAACGATACCAACTACCGTTTCTTCCTCGTGGTGCACGTGTCGAGATTGAAGCCATGGCGTCTGTATGAGGAGCGCCCTGCGGGTGATCTGGAAGTCGCAGTGTCTGGACGATTCGACTTCGACGAAGCGCTGCTCCCAGAAGATTCTTGGGAACCAGATCACAACACGGGCGATTACGAAGTGGAGGCGATTCTGGAACACCGCGAGCGGCGTGTCGCTCGACAAGGCCGAGTCGCCAAAGAGTATCGCGTGCGGTGGAAAGGGTATGAAGAGACGAGTTGGGTGGATGAGAACGACCTCCACGCGCCTGGTCTGCTTGCGGATTACGATCAGCTGCAGCGATCGCGTGGACGATTCGCCGCGATGTCAACGGAAGACGAGTAGAAGATCAGTCAGCTGAAGCTTTTGCTGAAGGAATCACACGATAACCATCCGGATCGGCATGGTCATTGCCCGTGTCGACTGCCTGCGGTGGAGTCGCGCCAGAAGCAACAGCTCCAGCCGGCTATGAGAGCGCCAGGGGCGCTGCTCGGAGGGAAGAGAGAGAGAGAGAGAGAGAAGGATCACCTGAGATGTTGCCACGAAAGGAACCACACGAGGATCACCCGGATCGGCATGGTCATTGCCTGTGTCGATTGCCTGTTGTGGACTTGTGCCCAAGTGGTAACGAGAAGCTGAATACGAGAGCGTCCATGGGGCGCGGCTCGGCAGATGAAGCTGTAGGATTTCGGTCTTGCAGTTTTATATTTTGAAAGTGAATGTGAAATGTGAAGTGTGAAAAATGTGACCGACAAGCTGACATAGAAGTGGAGGCACAAGGAGAGAAAGCATAAGACATGTATTAACGTGTTAGTGCTGATCGCCTGGCTCGAACTGAAATGGAGGAAGTTGTCGTCATGAGAAAAAGAAGGAAAAAGAGGAAGGCCAGGGAGCACCGAGCACAAGATCGGCCACTACATCTGCGTCGGCTGAGTGTCTTCGGCAGGCGCGAGCTCGGTGGCATCGGCTCCGTCCGTCTCCACCGCCGTGTTAGGGACACCGGCTCCCGCTAACTCAGGCGCAGGCGCGAGGGTCTCGAGATCGTCTACAACGGGTGATCCAGTCGTACTTGGCGTCGCGTCATCTCCAACGCCGGTGACGGTGTCAGGTGCAGGTGACTTGGTCACAGTGATCGTAGCAGCCGTACCCGTGTCGGACACCGTGCTCGTCACAACAGTTGTCGTACCGCCTCTGGTGGTGGTGTCAGCATTGCTTGCCGGTACGGATCCAGAGGCTCCAGCGTGCGCGGTCGAGCCGATCGGATCAGCCGTTGTGCTGCCAGCATCCTCACGCGAAGTAGTCGAGACGAGTGCAGCCACCGTAGCGGCCACCTCTTGGTCAACAATGGAGTCTGTCGCTGCTGCAACATTGGCCACCGTCGTCGTAGTCGCAACTGGCACCACCAACGGCTGAGTCAGAGACTCGCCCGGGGCGAAAGGATCAACCACCATGCGGACAAGCTCGCCCGCTGGCATCGCCTCGGCCGTGGAATTGGCTTGTGCTGCATCGACTGTCGCCGAAGCAGCATCTTGGGGCACGTCAGCAGAGCTGGCCGAGGGTGGAACAACTCGGATCGTCCTTGGCACAGGGTCTACCCAGAACTTGCGATGCACGCGAGCCATGACGGCATGACTTGGATGTGCCGACAAGTTGCGGAAGAAGAAATCACGCTCGGGGAATCGTTGAGCCATGCGAAGCGACGCGGCGTCGAGCGACTCTTTCCTTTCTGGGATCAACACAGCCGATCCACGACCAGGAAGCCACAAGAAAAATGGATCAAGGAGAAGGTCCGAGTGGACGAACGTGCACGACTCAAGGAAATCCAGCAGACGCTGATAGTGAGCCGTCAACTCCTTCTAGACTTCGAACGACGCTCCTTACGAACTCTTAGCAGCTCGGCCCTCCCAGTGTTGTCTGCGGGCATGAAGAAGTGTGTCCGCTCCCACATGTGGCGCCGGTAGTGGCCGTAGAAAGCCACGGTCGCACGATAGAGTCGCTTGAAGCGCTTGTCCAACGGGTTGAACGTGAGCGGCTCAGGTAACAGCGAGAACAGCCGATCCCAGGGAGTCGTGCCAAGCCATTTTTCAACCCGTGTCACAGACGGCTGAACGCCATCCGCCTCGCGAGTCCAGTTCTCCGGCTGGTTGTAGTTGGGGGATGGCAGCTCATCTGGAAACCAGTTGAACTTCCATGCCATCTGCTCGAGCTGAGTAGTATTGGTAGGACGCGTACTTGGTGGTGACGCGGGCCAACGAGAATCCCAGTCGACCCAGGAGGCACGAAGCGCTCTGAGCGTTTCGGTCAATTTGCCTTTCTTCTCGTGGTCGTTTCCCTCACCCCTTGCGGTTTTCTTGGGCGGAGCAGGGGCGACTGTAGAATCGGCCAAGTTGATAACCTCATCCTCATCGTCTGAATCTACAATCACCTTGCGCTTGGACTTCGTTGCAGCTCTCTTTGCAGCTCTCTTTGCAGCTTGGTTGGCTCTGTCGTTGAAATACGCTGACGCGACGCGCCCCTCCTCATCGTCATCCTCCTCATCCTCCTCCTCTTCGGACTCGTGGATGGTTTGGTCAGCTGCGGGACGTTTGCCGCTGCTACTACGCGTGGTGGGCGAGTCGGTTGTGCGCGACTTCTTGGCAACCGGTGCAGCCGCTGGAGCGACATCGGCAGCCGGACGGAGACGTTTCTTCTGTGGTGTGACCGGAGGCGATGGAGAAGATGTTGCAGCAGGAGCAGCAGCGGTTGGAGCAACGTCAAAATCCGTGTCACGGATCACGGACAAACGCGAGTTGGCCTTGAAGAATGCTGCCAAGCCAGGTTCGGTCAGGCGCTCCATTAATTCTTTGTGGAGACGCCCCATACGGCGACCCAAGGATCGCACTTCGTCTGTGAGCTCGCGTCCACCGGCTTGTCGAACCCGATCGGCCAAGTGCTCAATGGCCGAAGCGGAGCCAATCTCGTAGTTGACCGGGTCAGATGCGTTGACACCCACCGTCTCACCAAGCACAGAACGGAGCAAGGCCTTGGAGTGCCAGTTGGTGCCAGCAACGTCACCGCGATTCTCCTCGATAACGCGACGAAGATTGCTGATGAGTTCTTCTTGACGATTCACCGCCAGCAAAGCTGGGCCGAGACATTGCTCATACCAGTGCATTGAGGTGGCCATTTCCGTATACATGGATGTCATCAGCTGGAGCAGGGCATTGTCTGCAGCCAAGCGGCGACGAAGGTCGGCAGGCGGGCCGAGCCCACGATAGATGGCGAGCGTGGTATTCGCCTCGTGCCACTTGCCTGGCGGGCCGATCTGGCGATACATGGCAAGGCTCTTGAGCTGTTGTTGGAGGTCGTCAGGCGTGCCGAGCTTGGTATACGCGGCCATACGATCGTCACCGTTTCGCTGCGCCCGCTGGAGATCGTCTCAGCCGCTCGACTTGGAGCTCCATCTTCTCCGTCTTGACGCGATAGATATGCAAAGTGTCATTGAGATCTTTGAGCTCACCAGTCGCCGACTCAACAGCGGAGTAAGTCGTCACCACTGTGGAGCGAGCGGCAGACAAGGCTTGGCCAGCTTGGAGACGCATGCGCTCAGCGTCCGCCTGCAGAGTATTGGCTTGTAAGCTATCTTGCCTCGCCTCACGACGGATCGCCTGAAGACTCAGCCTCACCTTGTTTTGGTTGAGCTCTTGGACTTCTTTCGCCTTGTTGCGGAGAGGAACAAGCTCGCCGCTCAACTCTGCGACGCGCTTCTTCAACTTTTGGTTGTCTTGGCGATCCAGTCGGAAAGTCGGCAAGTCGGCGCAGTCGTGGAGGAAGTGAGAGTCGAGCGGAGAGCCACGAGCAGGCGAGAATCCCTCTCGATAACCGCGGAGTCGAGCTGGTCGGCACCGACCGCCTTGGAAGCGAGATAGTATACTTGACCCGCAGTCATGGCCATGTCCATGCACCTCTGGCGCAACTGGCGCTGGCGGTCAAGCTCAGTGTCTGTGGAAACGACTTGGAGCATGCAGACCAGAGAGGTGACTTACCGGTCGACACGAAGATGGTGGTTGTTTTCTTGGCAAGTGTGGTGTCTCTCGGAAGAGCTTGGTTTTCTTTTCTCGAAATGAGAAGTGAGAAGCGTGAAGCGCCAATGTTTTGATCGCGATGTGACGGCTGTGAGGGTGACCCCAAGAAGAATGTGGAGGAATCCGCAGTGGCGTGCCGATGGGAGATGGGACGTGCCCGCAAATGTTCTCGTGGATCTCACGGTTTGTTACCATTCACCAACGAGAGGGGCGCTGTGGTATAGCGGCTCGTCCCAGAAGATCCCCACCCATCAAGTTGCCGGCTGACGCCAGCTGCCCAAGTTGAAGAACGGAAACCAAAAGTTCTGCTGTACTTTCTCCCCAAGAGACTCGGCTGGATGCCGTCGGAATCAGCGGAATGTGACTGAGCTTGCCTGGCCAAGCCGAACATAACCAAGGGTCGGCCAGAAAGCATGAGATCGGCTTGAGTGCCAGCCGATCTGGTATGGCAGGCGATCTCAATGCGTGCATACTGGTCGAATAGCCAGCGGTGATGGTTGAGTAGCCTGATTATGGGTGAAAATCGGCTGAGGTATCCAAGGATCGGCTGGATTCGTTGAACCAAGTGTCAAGGCCGGCACATGAAGCCAGATCTCCAGCGCCTCAGCACTGCCAATCTACATAGAAGGGCCAACTGGCCAGCACTGCCAGCGCATCGGCCCACCTGACGAGACATAGAAGAGCCAAGAATCCAGTTAGGATCAGATCAGCTTGTGGTCCAAGGAGGGATTAGGAGGAGGAGGATAGAACTTGTGCATTTTGAGGACTTAGAGTAATATGCTAATAGACTTCCCTTTTTACCATCAAGTGCGCAAGCAGCAGTGCATTTGACAGGAAGCTCAAACAACAAGCTCGCCGTCGCTAATAGTAGGCGACGTTAAAAGCAGAGGAGCGCGATACAAAGGGCGTATTCGCGCATATTCCCCCGGCAGAGGTACGGATCGGCAGTTTAGGGACAAACCCACTGCGTTCCATTTTCAAGGCAGGTGTGTACGTCGCTGGGAATTGGCCCGCCGTCACACCGACAAGTTTGAAGGCTT
>JAADWJ010000783.1:0-12148 GCA_023336165.1 Pythium monospermum | reverse complement strand
GGGGGGGGGGGGGGTGCCATCCATTTCTCTGTCAACTCGGTGGTCGTTGAAGGATCAATCGAATGCATCGGTTTGTGCATTCATTTGCTTCAACCGACGTCAGTCTCCATGCCCAGGATTCGACGTGTACCAAATGGCTACATGTTAAGAACACACAACATCGACATAACGGGTTTGCCATCGTCGGAGTGATGGTCTTCACTTATCGCGGAGATGGCTTCATCCATTTACTTAAATGCGCCTCTTTTTGGATCTTCTTGTTTTTTCGGCGAAACGTTGTTGTCTTCCCATTTCTAGTTGCCTCCACTTCCTGGAAGAGAGACCTCTTCCCTTCCCCTCTACAGTGGGAGGCTCCACTACACCTACCAACACAATTATCTTCCGATCCACAGTCACTGCGTGCAGCGCACTTCTTGTGCTGGGCAACATGCCCACGTCGTCCTGCGCAATGGCAAGAGAGCTCGTTGCGACCAGCGCCGACTCGGCGCTCAACTTGCTCGACGCGACCCATTTCTTTGTCTGTGGGTCCCAAATTGACGGCATGAACGGCCGCTACATCGTGAGTGACGAGCTCCAATCCGATACCGAAACACCCGTGTTTGTACGCGAAGATGAGGAAATAGACCAAGACGACGCGATGAGCCAGCAATACGATTTTCGCCTCTACCGCCACCATGGGTTTTGGTTGTTTGCCGACGTCGCGCAGTGGCCACCGAAAACCCATTTCCGATGCGACCCGACAAAGGATGGCGCGAGCGAGTCTTGCGCTGGCAACCTCATGACACCGCCACGGGTCGGGTACGCGGCTGCTTCTGGTGACCACACGGTCGCCCATATTGAGCTCTATGATCAAGACTGTGATGCAACACCTCTACGAACTCCAAACGCAGAACTTTAAAGTATACGTATATATTAATTCCATTCCACCGCGAGGTTGTCTTTCTGTACAGCTAGTACACAGGCCAGTGCGAGGTGGTCGGACGCGTACACTTTATTTGGCAGCCACGGCGCATGGCGTGCAAAAGTATTCGAAACTTGAGGCGCGACCCACTCGCCTGTGTACACTTGATCGTCATTCTTTGCCAGGCCGATGGCGCCTTTCCAGTCGCGTGGCTTGTGCTTGAACCATTCTGTATCCACAACCATAGGCGCTTGCCGTGAGTCCACGCCAAGTCGCTCCAGCTCTTCCAGTGTGGGCATGCTCAGTAACTGGAAAGGTGCAAATTGGCCAGCCGAGTAGAAAATGTAGTCGATCGTGCCGATGCATTTTTCACTCACGTACGTGAACTCTGGTTCACTGAGGAAGCCCTGGTAGCAAGCGTAGGCGCTTTCGTATTGGTCGCCATGGACCAAGTCGTCGTCGCGGTCGCCACGCGCCTGGAGCGTTGAAAAGCGACTGGGTGGTGGCGATATTAATTTGCGTGGAGAGACTTTCATATTGTTGCTGCCCGTGTCAAAGCGAGGTGTGCGGCCTGAGCCAAACGACGGGTCACACGGTTTGACTTGAGGAGGCACGTCGTCCTCAATGTACAGAGGGGGACCCTCCTCGTCCTCCTTCTCCTCCTTGCCTTCTCTATCAGCTTTGCTCTCCTCCTCCTGGGCCTGCAGCTTGGATGATCGCAGCGTTGTGATGGGCAACGAAGGCTGGCTGAATGGACCGTATCCATTTGCATTGCGCGCACAAATACGAAACTGGTACGGGATGCCAGCACTGAGCATCGTGACGGCGTGGTTAAGGAGCTCGCTGCCACCGTCGAGAGTGATCTCATGCATACTGAAACCAAGTGTGGCGCTTGTACAATTCTTGACTGCGATTTTGTAGCCTAAGATCGGTGCATCGCCACAATCCGGTGGCGTCCACGTGAGTGTGACGGACGTGGGCGTAGCAACCACTGCACAGGGCCGCTCCATTTCACTTGGAGCGCGTGCGCGTGGACGTCGCCGTCCCGTTTGTAAGACGTGGTAGACGTCACTACTGGGAAGCGCATTGAACGTCCCAGCCAAGATGATTGGCAAATTGGCCACCGCATTGATTTGGGCGATTTGACGACACAGAAATTCGGTTTGCAGCACGCGGACATGGTCCATCACCATGCTGTCACCTCCAGATGCAAGCTGCGTTGTCACGACGCAAATGGCACTCGGTAGTCGGGATTTTTCCCATGGCTGGATTTGCACACATAACGCGATTTTGTCTTGGGTGCATTTTGCAGCTAAATTCACATCAGAAATATTTTGTGTGATTTCATTTAAATCGATTTTTTGGGTTCGAAAAAGCTGGAAAACGTGTTTACGAACGGCGATGACAAGCCCTGCCTCCAGTGGTGCGCTTTGGCCACTTTCACATCTGTTTGGATGGATCTCAAAGACACTGTCGTACCCATTCGCTGTGAGCTGCCAGGCCCAAAAGTCTTCGTAGTCGTCCACTTCTTGGAGACACATCACATCCGCATCGTAGCTGAGCATCTCTCGAAGCAATTTGTCACGGCGCTGAATGGTGGAAAGCAATGCACTGTCCACGTAGCCCATATCACTGCGCTGCATGCGACGCGCACCGAGTTGCGAAAGCAAATTGTAGCTCACCACAGTAAGTTTCTCGCAATCGGCAAGCACACCCAGCTCGGACACATCTGCGCGTGCTGGTACAAAATCACGCGGTGGCAAAAGTGGTGGCGCATCCGCTGTGCGTGGCTTCTCGCGGTTGCTGGAGAGCTCTTCCTTGCTCGCCATCATGTCTGGACATTTATTTGCGTTATTTTTCTTTTTTTCTTGGATCTTATCTGGATCTGGCTTCAACATAGGACGGTTTGTAACGGATATGCCGTATCACAGGTGTCGTTAGTAGAGGTTCATATCTTGAAGTTGCCTCACTGTCAACAAAAGTTGGGAAACACGAGAACATGGGAAAGCCGCCACCAGGAGACGTCTCTACTACTATGGCGGCAACGCACAGTACAGTGGCGACTTCACCCACAGCAACAGCAGCAGCAGCAGGCCCCACCAAGCAGACTCGCCGACGGCCTCGTAGGGCCGCCCCGGAGAGGCGCTCACGGGTCATCGGAAGCGCGCTTTTGGCCTCGACCAGCGAGCTCAATTTTGCGATTCTTGACATTCAAGAATCCTTCAACGCGCTCCCACCGCCACAGCAATTGCGATTATACTACGCGACAAGAGCGATTTGTGAAGCGCAAAAGGTATTATACTGGTAGCACATATTCGTTTCCTTTTCCTCTGTATATGGGCCATACTTATCTATCTCTTGCAGATCGCATTCCTTCAGTCGTCGGCAGAATCCCCAGGTACCCAAGCAAACTTCCCCCTCACTCTGTGTGACTTTCCTAACCCAGTTGTAACCTCTTCATGGTAACTGAACCGTAACTATGCACTTCAATGCAGCGATTTTGTTTCTGTTTCAAGAACTGTTTTGTTCACCGGATGAAGAATTGAGTCCGGGCGAACTGATCTTGGAGTTGCAGAAAACTTGTTTTGCAAAAGGACTCGCGGATGCTATCGCCAAAGTCTTCAAATATATGGTGCGTGGCGCGGCAATTTACGATACCGGTGCAAAAAGCGTAAACTTGTTTTTTTAGGCTCATGCTAATCATTTTATTGCTGTTTTAGGCCCTGTTTTACCACAATTTTGGCAATTATGACCCCCGCACCGGCAAAAAGTATGGTTTTTCTTAGATTGCGTCATGGAAAAACACAAAGCATCACCATGTACCTTGTGCACGTACAATAGAAATATCCCAGAGCTTCACGAATCGTCATTTCAAGAAGTGATCCTTTCAAGCCGCGCGTTCAGCCACCACCGAGGCAGAAGGCTTCAACAGGCCATGGATGCCTGTTTGTCTGCGATCTACAGACCCGCGGAATTGGAACCCACAGCCCAAAAGACCAGCAAGCCAAAAGAGGCTACCATTGTGGAAATCAAAGAACAGGTGAGTCACCCTTTCTATGGCCACGGCGTGAGTTTCATGGATATCGTGCGCGTCGATCGAGAGCTCCACAAGCACGCCATGCTCACGATCAACACGCGCATTTGGAAGCATACGCAAGACAAGAACGGCTCGGCAAACCAACGCGCGATTTTCCACGTCATGCAAGCTGGTTGCGAACCCAAACTTGCTGTCGATGATACCAGTAAAGCAAGGAAAGGGCAACAAGAACTCAAGCCACCACCACAACTGAAACAGCAGCAGCAGCAAGAACAGCCAACGCAAGTGCTCACGTTGCCGAATCAAGACCAAATCCACTTGTTCAAGAATGATTTCCAGTATTTTTTGATAAAAATCGAGCGGTTCTTGCGGCTCGCAAGCAGTGCTGGAACAACCACAGCGAATGCACAAGAACCCAAGCAACCCACATCGTCGTCATCCTTCCACCAGCTCGTGGAAAAAACGACCGCGTTGTTCACGGCGCCGTCCGTCGCTTCTTTGAATGCTCTCCATAGAGTTTGGCTGCTGCACAAATCCGACAGCGTAGAGGAAGAATGTGGTGTGGACTTTTTGGTGAGCTTTTCACGGTTGCCAGTGCATCGCGATCCCGTTGGCACACGAGGAACTCTGGAAAGCTTTGTGGCGATCCGCAATCGCTTCTATCAGCGCCGTGTGGATCGGATTCTGCTTCAAAGCGACAACAAAACATCGTTTTTGAAGCTGTTACCATTTTGGCGGCTCATGAATTTCCAAGAAAATGTCGCAAACGTCACGGTCGTCTGTGTGGACTTGGTGCTGACCAGTGGTGGCTCTGGTATGCTGCTCCCGGTCATCGCAGGCCTTCAACTTGACGATCTCGAGCCACTACAAAATCCATCAAAATTGCTATTTATCGCGAATTGTGCAGAGAATTATTGCGACGGGTTAGTCACGTTGGATAAAAAGCACATTTTAGATGGCTTTTTGACAGCGGACGATGCAGAGCTTGTGCAAGAGGAGTGGGATCGTGTGGTTTTCTTGCGGTTCCTCGTGGAAGAAGTGATTGCGCCTGCTACGTTTGCCATTTTGCGTGATACGGACAGCCGCAAACAAGAAGCAGTGCTCTTCCCCGCCGAGTTGTATATCGATACAAGTGACGATGATGAGGCCGAGATCATTTTCGAACAAGACAGTGAGTCAGAGGCAGACGAAGGAGAAGGACCGAGTCACAACAAGGGCTTCGCCGTGATGGACAAGGACGAAGAGGAGCAGCTGTGGCTGCATAGTTCGTTTGGGAGGCGCCCGGCGCAGTGGTACACCGATCTAAAGGCCACGTACGTTTCCGTTTTCAACGACAAGCTCGCAAAAGTATTGGAGGAATGCCGAATCGTCTTGGTCGGGTTGTTATTGGTGCTGCATCGTCAAGTGCGGCGACAAGTGTGTGGGAAATGGTGCGATGAGGAGGAGGAAGAAATGGAGGAAGAAGGCGATGGGGATCCACTCACGCAAGTCGCAGTGGCATACGTGGCATTGCTGTTACGGGAAGGGTTGTTAGCATTGGCTTTCTTTTCAACGCAACAGTTTCGATGGGAAGATGACAAGATGCTGGCGCGGTACATGGTGCTTCAGATGCTGTTGCTCGACGACCAAGACCCATCATCCAAATTCGATTTTTCGGCCGTCGAGACCAATGGACAACCCTCCTTCTCCTCGCAGCAACAGTCACTGCCACTCCCACGGCATCACCAGCACAGGAAGAAGAAGCATGCAGAAGGCGATGCGATCGCTCGCGTGGTTGTCGTGGAAGAGAGAAATGCGCGCGATTTGAGCCAAATGGCGCTTGGTGTGCCTGAAAAAAAGATCACAAGTCTCCATATCGAGCTCCAGACGACGTCAGGGGATAAGATGAAAAAGCATCAGGAACCACAGCAGCCGCCGTCGATACAACCACGAAGTTGGTGCCACCGCTTGAAAATTCACGTGCGCCATTGGCTGCAGCAAATCCAATGGATCCAAATGACTGGGGATACAAGCGCGGGCCAAAAATTGTACGACCATTTCGCGTACTTGAGCGATGACGATTTCCGCTTTCGTGAGTTTATTTTGTCGACACTTGGTGATCCGGACGTCAAAAAGAAAGAAGAAACGATTGCAAAGGGAGGACGCCGCAAGTCTAATGCCGTCCAAGACCCCAGGGTCACTTCCTCCTACTCACCAAGTGGCAGTAGTAGTGGTGGTGGAGGCGGTGGAGGCGCTGATGGCGGGACGTCGTACCCTGTGCTGCCTGTCCGTTCGATGGCCGTGCGACACAAGTTGTCGGCGATTCGAAACGCGTCCCATTTCAGCCACGAGACCATTTGGATTCCTCCGTTTCTGCGTGTGGTCAACACCACAGAACAGACACATGGTGGTGGTGGTGACGCGGGCTCGATCGTGGTCCAGGCCAACAACAAAGTCTCTTCTTCTTCTTCTTCGCCCCTTCACGGCAAGCCAAGTCATGGAGTGAATAAGCAAACACGCGATCTGACAACTGCGGTGGACCCTGGAAAGAGCGGCGAGGAGCTTCCTACGGTGGTGGAGCAGGGGGAGCCGCCGGACAAAGTTGACCACGAGGGCTACAGGGACGCGCATGAAGATGACGCGACGGCTGCTGACGCTGCACTTGCACCACCCCAAGAGGTGCAAGTGGAGATGCGTGTGTTTCCTGCCGACTTGAGCTACGCCATCGAAGTCGCCGTGCTCAACATTGGCGTCATCACCGACGATGAAGCAGCCAACGGGTTCCATCTCCATCAAGCATAACCAACAAAGTGGGTTCACAATAGAGGAGTGTGTGTCGGTATCTCCCATGAGTGTTGGTCCCACCGAGCAGTGTCATCGATTTTGCGAAAAAAGCCAGCCACACAACAGAAAGAGACACCCAAAATGCACCACCGAAGGAGTGCGCGGGCACCACGACGACGAGCGCCACCATCGCGCCAAGAACCAGAAGACCAAGATGACGAACCCATGGAGCTCTGTCAGCCAGAGGTTGATGCGCCTCCACCAGCCTTCACTAGCTCCAACCACCCGCAGCAGGCGCCTCCTTGGGCGATGTTCCGTGTCCATGCAAACACGACTTTACCTGATCTGGAAGGGTACCTTTCCCAGTACAGGCCGTCGCAAACCACAAAAGCGCAAGTCTCCTGGATTTCCATCCAGCACGATGGTATGATGCAAGAAGCAGGCGATGATGATCCAGCCACATTGGTACTGGAATGGCAACATCTCACACAGCACGGGCTCGCGTCTGTCCAAGTGCTTCATGCATTAGCGCATAAGTACAACGTACTCTGTGGCAAATGGCTCGTCTTCTGCCAGACGCATCGAGTCGATTTTGTATGGGCTACGATCGCACGTTGCGTCGCAAATGGAACACTTGGCCCGCTTGCAAAAGTGTCCCCTTTATCTTCGCCACGCGCAAAGGAAAAGCATGTGATTTGTGTCTACGCGAAGAATTATTTGAATCACGAAGATGTGCAAAGGCTAAGAAACACACTGCGGCAGCTTGGCCACGATGAAAAATTGGTGTTCAAACCGGATGCGTTCACGTATTGTAATATTTACCCTGGCAATCCATGGGGCATCCCGCCAATTGCATTCTCCGAATGAGAAACAATACTAAATAGTAGAAATATATCCCATTTAGATCACACCAGCGAGATCATAATACTATAATAGTATGATTATAGTAACCGTAGATGATCCTGAACCCACTTTGCTGACGGCAGCAGCCCAGCAGCGCTGGTGGGTTGATTCTATTCAAGTGAGTGTTGGTCAGTTTTCTCAAGAAGGTTTTTTTATTCGCTCAAGACTTTTTTTCATTTTCGAACAATGAGCACCGACGAGCAGAGCCACAACAACGACCAAGAAGATCTTCTTCTTCTACCTCCACTCCAAGAGGAAGAGGAAGAGTCGACTGAACTGTTGGATGAAGTGGCCACCAAAGTCAACAAGTCCCACCAGCACCCAGAGGATGATGGCCAAAAGATGAAGCCTCTAAAAAAGGGCGACGAGCCAAAACTCCTTGTGGACGACAAGACCGGGCATCGTGATATCAAGGCCTTTGTGAACAGCTACCTGCCTGCTGATTGCCATGAAGACGACACTCCGTGGATTTGGGTCCAAAGAGAGATAACCCCTCCACAAATCCCTTCAAATACCGCGAAGACCATCAAACAAGAATGGGAATCGATTTGCCAAGACGGCCAAGCCAATTCTGATGCACTGCATGCGTTGGCATTAAAACACTGCGTTTTGAGTGGGAAATGGATGATTTTCTGCTCTCCAAGGCCCGTCAACCCGTTGTGGCGACATGTCGCGTACAAAGTGCTCCACGGCTCTTTGTCAAGTGCAAAAGTCTCGCCTATTTCGTCACGAGGCGCGAAAAACCAGCATGTGATTTGCGTGTATGTGGCCAATTATTTAAATGAACAAGATGTGTGGCGCGTTCGCAATGTGCTGTCGCATACGCTGGACACGGTAGGCTATCACCAGAAGCTGGGCTTTAAGCTGGATATTGTGGGGTTGTGTGGCATTTCAAGTGGGGACCCATACGGAATCCCCATGGCGGCGTTCACCAAGTAGAAGAAGTCTTGGCCTGGCAAAATTAGGGTCCGTGTTGTTGGCAGTTTTTTTGTCACATAAATGTATTTTGTGAGGTCTTACACGTTAGCAGAACTGTGTATTGCATAAAATGGTGAGCATCTGTATATCAATTCTTGCAGTTCCTATGGTGCTAGATCACGAATATCTGCAGGAAAACCAAGTAGACGTACAAAATGCGAACAAGATCTCGGCCACGGCGCACCGTTTGGATCGGCTCCAAGAGCTTTTTCCCATGGCGATAAAAAGGAGATTCCGCTCCTGGTGGCAGCGACGAGGAAGTTGGATCTTTTGGCTTGCTGCTGTCGTCATCACCATCTGGAAACTGGTAGTTGTTGACCTTGAGGTAGCTGCCACACCAGCGGTCCAGAGAGCCACTGGGTGGATACAGCGCCATCATCCACGTGGCCATCTGTGACGAGCTGGTCGTCGCGATAACCTGGCAAGCTGACGCAGCTTTGGCTCGGCTCGCGGCCGCTTGCTTGGTTGCAGCATTCAGTCGCGAGCGGTGTCGACCAGCAAACATGTCCTTGATGGGTTTGGCTCCGAGACGGGGTAGTGGTGGCGATACAGCCTCATTATTGAACAAGTTGGCGAGCGTGAGAGGAGAGGCCGCCTCCAGATCGCTGCACGCTTCGGCCGCCTGCTTGAGACAGTATTCACGGTTGAAATCGCTGGCAATCGCGGCTGTTTCCATGGGTTTGGTGGTGAACAAGCACCCCAGCGTCAGCAACAAAAACACAGCAAGCGTGAGAAGAATGGTGAACCATTTGTCACTCCACGTTGGCAGTTTGCCTGTCTTGAGACTGTCAAAAAGCCGACGGCCAATGGCACCAAAGGTGATCACCGAGATAATATTGGTGAAGAAGGTGACTGCGAGCGACCCCGAGGTCTGGAACAGGAAATCCGTTGACGCTGGCAAGACGCAGACAACCGCGATGGGGCAAAGCACCAGCGGCAAGAGCCAAAAGGCACACACTTGCGCGACGATCTTGGAGGGCGTGGTTGGCTCGTCGTCTTCCATCGTGGGCGTAGGTAGGCAATATGAGCAAATGAGGAAATGAACAGCAAGAACCGGTAGTGGAGGAGGTTCCTGAATGAGTGAGGGTGCATGGTCTATCACTTGTCCAACGGTGGAAGATACTATTTGATGTCAACAAGAGAGGGGAACGATGGATGGGTTTCAAACAATGTGGTGATGGCATATTACTACTTGCCGGTACAGTACTCCAGGGAAATTTTGATGGGGCCTTCTGATCCCATCCGCAGCATTTTGCCATCATCACTTCTGATCGTTCACCATTAAATTAAAAACAAATTTTGTTTTTCTCCCACACATGGATCGAAAAAAATTCACAATATGTATTGTCAGAGGGTGTGTTTGTGGGTTATTCGGTTTGCTATATAATATAATGCTCATCAGCATATTACGTATAGGAGGTACGGTAAAATACCTTTTTCTAGTTGGTCGTAAAACCGTTTACGAGGACTAAGACTATGGCATTTTAGGATGGCCATTCGACATCGAATAGACTGCAAGTCTATTGTACTAAAACAAACTCAACTGAAGGATGTACAATAGAAAGTACAATAACCGAACAATCTCGCGACCAATGCGCACGGTTTGGATGGACTCTATGAGTTTGTCCCCATGGTGATCAAAAGGCGATTGAGCTCCTGGTGATGAGGAAGTAGGAGGGTCTTTTGGCTTGGTTCCCTCGCTCTCGTTCTCATCTGCAAACTGGTAGTGGTTGACATGGAGGTAGCTGCCACACCAGCGGTCAATGGCCCCACTGGATGGATACAAAGCCTTCATCCACGTGGACATTTGCGACAAGCGATTAGCTTGGATGATCCGACAAGCCGAAGCTGCCTTGGCTCGAGTTGAAGCCGCTTGTCTGTCGACAAAATCCAGTCGTGACTTGGTCAATTTGGCTCCAAAACTGGGTGGGAATGGTACTGGGGCTTCACTGTTGAACAAGTTGGTGAGCGTGAGAAGAGACGTGGTCTCTCCATTGCTACATGCATCGACCGCCTGCTTCAGACAGTACTCTTGGTTAAAATCGCTGGCAAGCGTGGCTTGATCAAAGGGTTTCTTGGTAAACCCACCAAGCGTTAGTGAGACTACCACCGCAGCGGAAAGCAATACGGTGAGTCCTTTCGCGAACGCAGATGGCAGTGTTCCTGTCTTGAGACTGATGAGAAAGACTCGGCCAGCGACAGCAAACGCGAGTGCAGTGATGCCAGCGGTATACACAGCGATCACGAGCGACTCCGAGGTCTGCAAGAGGAAATCCGTCGACGCGGGCAGCACGGAGACGACCACGACGGGGAAAAGCAACAGCGGCACGAGCAAAAAGCCACACAAATGGGCTGTGATAAGGGCAGGCGTCCTGGGCTGGTAGTCGTCCATCGCGTTGGTCGGTGATGGAGCAAATGAGCAAATGAGCACCAGGAGACACAGTGCCGATGTTGTGGGCGGGTGGTGGGTGAGAGAAAAACAATTTCTTGCTTGTCTCTCTCCTTCCAGGTGGAATATTCAATGCAAGAGATCACACAGTGACTGGGATGAAAGACAGAAACGATATGATGTGTTCCAACAAAAACTGAATATGTATTACTACTGGAAAGTAGTATTCTCGTTTGTGACCACGTAGCCAAGGGAAGATGATGGGAAACAACCCACACACAACATCCGCTTACTCGTCTTGCTTGTCAACATGGACCCAGTCATGGTGGCTGCGAGGGCTTCTCCCAGCTCGGCGTCCAGTCGCCTTGTTCCCAATTCGGGGGAGCGCTCTCAAAGCCTTTTGTTCGAGCCATTTGTCGATGCCATGGAGCCCGAGCGTATGCACCACCACCACCGCCATCACCGCAAGCCAAGTGTATACGCCACGTTGCATTACTTTCGGTAGCTTTCCTTGATACGTCGCGCTGATGGGCTCGTGAAAGGCATCTAACGGCGACACCATCTCCTGCACGGGCATTTGCCATCACACACTCGAAGTTTCATCATTCTTACCCAGCGCCGCGTGGCGTCCACACCACGCGTCAGTTGCATCCTTTGGATCCAGCGAGGCAAACAACAAATCCATGGTCGCACGCGAGCCCAAGCGTCTGTTACCGTAGGACACTTCTTGTCGGCATCGTGCCAGCGCGGTCCGCAGCACGGCTCTCCAACGTCCCACGCAAGCCTTGGTTGGCAGCTGTCCACTTCAGGAGTGAAGTGCAGGTCCATGGGACGATGGCACTTGTGTGGCAACAGCTCGTGCTCAGCTGCTTCCACTGCATCTGGAGCTGGCGCAATGGCCTTGCCGATGAAGTACGGCCTTGGACAGCGACCATCGCCCGCTCAGCGTTAAGGGGCGCATTCCGAGCTTCGTTCTACCGAGTCAGCGCGTCCACTGAGGCGGCCCTCACGCACACGCCTTACGCGGGCTTCTCCAAGGCATTCAAGAACGCCTCATGGCACCAGAACCACCACCATCGGCCCGCCCAACAGCAGATACGGACCGGTACCTCCTGTTCTTTGACGGTGGATCGCGAGGGAACCCTGGCCCAGGCGGCGCTGGCACCGTGATTGTCCG
>JAADWJ010000782.1:0-12162 GCA_023336165.1 Pythium monospermum | reverse complement strand
ATCGTCGCCGATGCGAAGCGGCTGCATTTTCTGGAGGATTTCCATCGGCGGCACACAGGTGACAGTGTGAATACGACTACTGCTGCAACTGCAGCAGCGGCAAGTGAGGTCAGCAGTGGTGGCGGCGGCACACAGGGACTACTGCGAGGAAGCGCTCGCCAATCATCAGCCTCACCGACGAAAAAGCGCGCCATTTGATTTTTTTTTCTTCTTTTTTGCATATCTTATTTACCGCGTAGAGAGACAGAGAGAGTTTATAACATAAAACAAAAACATGTCCATGAGAACAAAGACCATGGTGATTCAGTTGATGGTATGATTCATTCGCTTAAGCGCTCGAGCGCGACAAGTGTGAGTTCGTAGGTCGCAAACGTGGAGCTGTGGGTGACGACCGACTTGAGCAGGCTGGGCCACGTGCCTTTGTACAGTCCTGCGATGCCCTCGCGGTGGAGAATGTCTTTGAAGCAGTGCCACGACGTTTCGTACATTGGGATCACGCCGTAGGTCGCGCAGCGCGTGATGTGGCGCACTTGCATGCGTTTCTTGACCGTGTCAATTGGGTACACTGCCAGTTTCGACAGCAGCCCGGCCACGGCACCTGTGCCCACATAGGACAGCGCCCACTGCATGCTGCCCACGGGCGACTCGTCGCGCGCACTCGCGATGGATTCGTTCAAGGTCGCGTAGATGCCAAAGCTGAGCCCCATATACGGCGCGATTTGGAAAAGCGTCGGCCCTATGCCGCTGTAAAAGCCGCGGAGCCCGCGCGTCTCGAGTGTATGGCTCGCCAGACTGTGGATCGTTGGGTACTGCTTGGGCACGCCTTGGCTTGCAAAGACCGTGCGAAACAGGTCCAACGGATACGTGATGGCCGTCGCGAACACGCCCGCAGTGGCACCGTTCACACTGCTCACCAATGGGCCATGGTGCTGCGCGAACTCGTGGTTCCACAAAGACTGGAGTCGCTTGTACGAGCCAAATTGAAGCGACGAATACGACACCCACAATGCGGTCGCAGCAAGATTGCCTCGCCAGAAGGACTTGATCCCTTCCTCGGCGTGGATGCTGCGCAGCGACTGCAGAAAGCCGACATACTTGGCTTCGGAATACGCCCGCGAGATGGGCGCGCGTTGCACTTGGAAGCTATGGGGCACATAATCAAACAGTCACACAAAAGTCGGGCAAACGGGAAAGTAGCGTGGTTTATATATCCTACCGAATCTTGACGAGATCTATTGGTTGTAGTAATAGTGGTAGTAGCAGTAGCAGTCGTAGTTAAAGCAGTAGCAGTAGCAGAGACCATAGACCAAGGACAAGGCGAGGGCAACAATAGTTAAACCAGCTGATTGCACACACATTTACGGTTTTGTATTCGCAGAGCGGAAGATCGTACCAAATGGAGCAGCAATCAATCTGGTCGCTCCTCCTGCAACTGCTCCTGCAAGAGCCGCTTGAGGGGCCGAGGCGTCCTCATGGCGCTGTCGTTTCCGCTCGCCGTGTGCCATTTCCATTCGCTTGGTTCGGGTTTGTTGGTTTTCCTTTCGCGCCCCAAGCAGAATTCCCACCCCAAACGAGTGACGGGCACTATTCCATTGTACTGTACTCACTCCTATTACTGGGCCTTCTTGGTCGGTGTGGGCGGTTTTGGAACACGGAAAAAGTAGGAAGGCGCAAGCACGACGAAGATGACGAAGCAGGCGAGGCAAAGATCCGACCAGAGGTCGCGAGAAGGCAGAGGAGCTGTTGCACCCGCGCTGTTGAAAGGCTCTGAGAGCTTTGTGGTCGATGGTGAGGCAACCGAGAAGACCATATTGAAGGAGTCTTCCAAGCGATGGCGCAATGTGAATCTCTTGTTGTAACGGGGACCGGGCGAGCGGCTCGTCAGCCAGTTGATGGCGACGGTTTCTCAGTGTCACGCACCACGACTCATGGTGCGACTCGCCCAACCGATTTGAAACCACTGGCGCAAACCACGTGTAACGTCTTTCTGTGACAACAGCAAAGGCGTTGAGGAATGCTGGACAAGCGGTTGCATCACCAACACTCTGTCGCATATGCGTACGTACCGACGTACGTCACCAGAGAGAGGTGATCCCGGTGGACGACGATGGAAGTTATTTTGCTTCGTAGCTGAGGGTTGAACTTTCGGGTGGCCAAGCATCCGTTGCAGCGACACAAGGAGGGTTTTTTTGGACCCCATTCTCCAATCTCCAACGAACTCCAAAGCCATGGCACGCGGTGGTATCAAGAAATGGTGCGGTGTGGGTGTGGTGGCCTCTGCGGCGGCAGCGTTGGTGCTTTGCCTGGCGCCTGCGGACGCCTGCACGATGATTGCATTGGGCAAGCGCGCGACCTCGGATGGCTCGACTGTCGTCTCCCATACCGACGATGCCGGAGGCGACACGGGCGATCTTCGCCTGGTGCGAGTGCAGGCAAAAAACCACTCAGCGGACGCGAGACGCGCCGTGTACCGGCTCCAAGGTGGCTACCCGCGCGTGGTGGCCCACGACCGCGCCGATGCCTACAAGCCAGACGCCCAGATGGAAGAAGACCAAGAGCTCAGTGAACCCCTCGGATATGTCGACCAAGCACCATACACGCATGGGTACTTGGAGCAAGATTATGGCATTCAGAACGATGTGCAGCTGAGCATCGCCGAGAGCACGTGCAACTCCAAGACCTACGGCTGGTCACGCGATAAACCGTACGGGTACAACTTGTTCTCCATCGGCGAGCTGACCCGGATCGCGCTGGAACGCTGCGACAATGCGAGGTGCGCGGTGCAGCTCATGGGCGATTTGGCGGTCACGCATGGCTTCTACGGTGACTACAGCGGCATACCGGAAGCGCCAGGCCACGGGTCAAGCGAAGCGCTTGGAGTGACGGACAAGTACGGCGAAGTGTGGATCTTCCATTTGCTCACCGGTCCAGCGAACGCGAGTGCCGTGTGGGCAGCGCAGCGACTGGACGATGACCACGTGGCTGTGATCCCCAATGAGTTTATCATTGAAGAAATCGACTTGCAAGACAAAGACCGGTTCTTGGCGTCCGACAATGTGGTCAGTTTCGCACAAGAAATGGGCTGGTGGGATCCCAAACATGGGCCATTCAGTTTCAAGAAGGCGTATTCATACGACCCACCAGTTGACGGACCAAAGTTGTTTCTGGATGGGCGTACGTGGCGAGTCTTTGATCGATTCGCGCCGTCTCTTCAATTGGAATCTCCACTTGGGTATTACAAGCGTGAGAAGCCTTGTCTCCCTTTTTCTGTGCCTGTGGATCACCCCGTCGAGGTCGAACAAGTGATGGATATGCTGCGGGACCACTACGAAGGAACTCCGTACGATATGACCAAAGGAACCGCGGCCGGACCGTTCGGGAATCCTGTGCGGTACAGCGGCTATGTGCCGGGGCTTCACGGCGGCTGGCAGCGAGCGATTTCACTTCATCGTACGCTGTTCAGCTTTGTTCTGCAAGCTCGTGGGAACCTGCCCGACCCACTGGGTGGCGTCACGTGGTACGGACAGAGCGCGCCGCATGGCACCGTGTACGTGCCGTTCTCTGGCGCGCAAACGTCGTTGCCAGCGTCGTACCAGCAGGGCAAGCAAAGCGAGTTCACGTTGTCGTCGGCGTGGTGGGCGTTTGATTTTGTCAACAACTGGAGTTCTCTTCGCTACGACACGATCAGTCAAGATGTCAAGGCCGAGATCAAGCGGCTGCAACAAGAGGCGCTGTATCGCCAAGTGCAATTCACAGGTGACTTTGCAGATACTGATACAGGCGAAGATGAACAGCGCCGCCGTCTCGTGGAGACGCTGGAGACAAAGAACAATGCGTTTGCAGATCGTGTGGTTTCGGATTGGTGGGCGCTTGCCTGGCGACTCGTCTCCAAGTACAGCGACGGCTACACCACGACAGGCGAGCAAGAAGGACAGATGGCAAGCCCTGGGTACCCAGCGTCATGGGTCGAACTGACCGAGTTTGCCGCTTGGCCCACGGTTGATCCATCTTCTGTGAAAACATCGGCATCGGCTTCAGCTCCGTCTCAGCAGACCATGGATGCCTACAGCCTGGCAGTGGCCAGTGGCACGGGAACACACGCGTTCGCGCCGACGCTGGTCGTTGGTGTGGCCATCGGTGTTGCTGGCACCATGCTTGCCATGCATGTCCAGCGAACGTGGCGTCGACGAGCGCCGTACCACGCGATCTGAATTGTTGTTCACCATAATTGCAACGGTTCGATTTGGAAAGATGCACCTCTAACATTATATAATCGGTCTATTATCATGCCCTAACAGTTGTTTTTATATCTTCACACAACTCTATAAATACATATTGCGGGATGCCTGGTCAAGGTTGCAATGGCATGCAATAACCCTTTCTATCACGATCAAGTCTGTACCATCGATTTTCGCAGGGTGAGCTCCTTGCCTCCACCAATAGCAAATCTGTGATACGCGCGCACTCACAACTCACACGTCATTCGAACACAGCCCCACGTCCGTCCGTCTGTGGGAATCCAAACCACACACACACAACACCCATACTCAAGATGCGCTGGCTGCAACTGACTCGCGCGGTCTCTCGCCACCGCGCGTCGCCTGCGCTTTTGCCGCGCCGTCTTCAGGCTGCGGCGTCCATGAGCACGGCCGCTCCCGAGGGCATCCGCTCCATCGCGCCCGATATCCAAGTGCCCGAAGGGTACATGAAGAACTTGCGCAACATTGGTATCTCGGCCCACATTGACTCGGGCAAGACCACGCTCACGGAGCGGATCCTCTTCTACACGGGCCGTATCAATGCGATCCACGATGTGCGCGGCAAAGACGGCGTCGGCGCCAAGATGGACTCGATGGAACTCGAGCGCGAAAAGGGCATCACCATCCAGTCGGCCGCGACGTACTGTCAGTGGAAAGACTCCAACATCAACATCATCGACACGCCAGGCCACGTCGACTTTACGATCGAAGTCGAGCGCGCGCTGCGTGTGCTGGACGGCGGTGTGCTTGTGCTGTGCGGCGTCTCCGGTGTCCAGAGCCAGTCGCTCACGGTGGACAAGCAGATGAAGCGGTACGGCGTGCCCCGTGTGGCGTTCATCAACAAACTGGACCGCATGGGCGCGAACCCGTGGAAAGTGATTCGCGATATCCGCAAGCAGCTCAAGCTCAACGCCGCGGCGCTGCAAGTGCCCATCGGAGCGGAAAATGACTTGGAAGGCGTCGTGGACTTGGTGACCATGAAGGCGCTGCGCAACAAAGGCGACAACGGCGAGACCATGGAAGAGTCGGACGATATCCCCGCCGAGACGCGCGCGCTCGCGGAAGAAAAGCGCGCCGAGATGATTGAAATGCTGGCCGATGTCGACGAAGAAATTGGTGAAATGTTTCTCATGGAAGAAGAACCCAGTGTCGAACAGCTCCAAGCCGCGATCCGCCGCGCCACGATCGCGCACAAGTTTGTGCCTGTGATGATGGGCTCGGCCTACAAGAACCGCGGCGTGCAGGCTCTTCTGGATGGCGTCGTGGCGTACTTGCCTGGACCAACCGAGATCAACAACTATGCATTGGATCAAAGCGAAAACGAAGAGCAGTGTCTTGTGCCTTGCTCTCCTGACGCGCCTTTGCTGGCGCTTGCGTTCAAGTTAGAAGAAGGCAAGTTTGGCCAGCTCACGTACATGCGCATTTACTCTGGCAGCCTGAAACGCGGTGGCTTTATCTACAACATGGCCGACATGAAGCGCATCAAAGTGCCGCGGTTGGTCAAGATGCACTCGAACGAAATGCAAGACGTGGAAGAAGTCATGGCTGGGGAAGTCGCGGCTATGTTTGGCGTCGAGTGCGCCAGTATGGACACGTTCTGCGACACCAACGCCGGCAAGTTCACGCTCACGAGTCTCCACGTGCCAGAACCGGTGATGTCGCTTGCCGTGACGCCGACCAATAAGACCCAAATCGCGGGCTTTTCCAAGGCGCTCAACCGGTTCCAAAAAGAAGATCCAACGTTCCGTGTGCGGGTCGACGACGACAGCAAAGAGACCATCATTTCGGGCATGGGTGAGCTCCACTTGCAGATCTACGTGGAGCGCATGAAGCGCGAGTACGGCGTCGAAGTCGCCACGGGTGCGCCGCAAGTCAACTACCGAGAGACTGTGCGTGAAAAGGCCGAGTTCAACTACTTGCACCGCAAGCAAAGCGGTGGCTCGGGCCAGTACGCCCGTGTGGTGGGCTACATTGAGCAAATCCCAGAAGACGAAGGCGACGGAAGCGTCGAGTTTGTCAACGCGATCATTGGCAATGCGATCCCGCCCGAGTACATCGCAGCCTGTGAAAAGGGCACGATGGAGGCTGTCCAAAAGGGATGGCTCGTGGGCCACCCAGTGCAGCGGCTGCGGGTCGTGATCAACGACGGCCAGGCCCACTCGGTGGATTCCAGTGAGCTGGCCTTCAAGACCGCGATGGTGCAGGCCATCCGCCAAGCGTTCACCAAGGCCAACCCGTCGGTCTTGGAGCCGATCATGGCAGTTGAAGTGGAAGTGCCGAATGAGTTCCAAGGCACCGTGATCGCGGAGATCAACCGTCGCCGTGGCATGATCAACAGCAGCGAAGCCGATGAGACCCAGACGGTCGTGCGCTGCGATGTGCCGCTTCAGAATATGTTTGGCTTCTCCACCGACTTGCGCTCGTCCACGCAGGGCAAAGGCGAGTTCACGATGGAGTACAAGGCCCACGATTACGTGACCCGCGATGTCCAAGAAAAACTCATGGCCGACTACCAAAAGGCGCTCGCGGCCAAGAACAAGTAGAGAGATGGGATGGAGACAGTGTTGCTGTGGTAAGGCACCCACAAAATATAATGTATATAGAGGAAGAAACAAAAAACAACTAAAAAAGGAGACACAAAGACACCACAAACACCCCGTGTTTTATTATGATTTACAACTGATTTCACGGGCGCTCTATGCGCTATGCTTGGGACTCGAGTGGTGGTGGCGTGGGCTCGTTGTCCACCACCACCACACAGGGTAGTGGTGGCTCGATGCTGCTACCGTTCTCGGGCTTGGACTCCATACTGCTACCACTACTCGTCGGCTGTGTTGGCCTTCCTCCTCGACTCGTACTACTCCGCTCGCCTTCATCCTCCTCCTCGTCCTCCTCGTCATCTTCATCATCGTCTTCCTCGTCTTCCTCGTCGATCCGCATGCTGGTCGCACTCGCAGTCACGTTCTTATTCTTGTTCTTGTGTGTCTTCTTGTTCTTTTTGCCCAGCCCTTGTTGCGCCGACGCATTGATCGCGCCTGCAAACGCTTCGATCCGCTGCTGCACGACCACTTGGTCCACGGTGCCTCGGAACGCGTCCAGCAAGTCTTCATGCTTGAGGAAATGGTTCACAAACAGCTTCTGGAGGCTCTTGGTCACTTCAAACACGCCCATGGGCCGCGCTGGGTACCGCAGCACGGCCACGCGAAGCAAAAGCTCCATGAAATCAGTGAGAAACAGTTTCTTGTGGCCCACGGTGGCCATTTCGTCCAGCACGACCAGCTTACACGCCAAGAAAGGCTCTTTGACGTCGCGGATCTTGAAACTGTCGCTGTACACTTGGTATTTCTCCATGACACTCAAGAACTCGACAAGTTGCATGCCTTTCTTTTCGCCTGGCTTGCAGTAACGGCCCATATTCGAGTTGTAAATGTCTTGCAGCTGTATGGATGGAAGGAAAGAAACCGTCAGCCTTCAGTACAGTAGGAGAGACAAGACAAGAACGTACCAGCACGACATGTTCCGAGAACACGTCGCTCACTTCCTCCGTGTACAAAAACCGCGTGCGGAAATCGTTGGGATCGTCCGGTGCGATGGGCACCAAGTGGTCGGCGATCAGCTTGTCCACGGCCTTGGCCGGCGTGTCACACACGTTGGCTAGCATACAGTTCAATGTCAGTACGATCCTCCCACTAGACTACTAGGCTAGGCCAAAACCCCAAACGTACTGCGATGGTACTTGTTCATGGCGATGCGGATCACGACTTCCATAAACTCAAAGCGCGTGAGACTGCGGTCCGGGTTGTCTTTTTCTTTGGCTTCTGCTGTGAGTTCCAGATTCGCCGCGACAAAGACGTTTTCCAAATCCGCGTACCGGCAATACTCGGAGTTTTCATCCAGGATTTTGCATTCAGTGAGAAACTCCATGTACCCGGACCACGGCACCGAGATCAGTTCGTTTTGGATTTGCATCGCGCCGGCCGCCGTGACGCTTGCGACGACTGCGACGCTCGTGAGCACGTTGTGGCCACAGTACTTGCGGTACACATTGGCGACGGTGCGGTAGTGGCGCGTCACGCAGAGCTCGACTTCTTTGCGGCGCGCCGGGTCTTTGACAAAGCGGTCGATCTTGCACTGCTTCCAGTCGGCGACACAGGCCTTTTGGATGAACGCGTCCGTGTCCACGAAGCTGCGCTGGACGGACTCGCGCCGCCGCCTCGAGAACACGCTGCGGTTGATATCCCACTTGGCCGGGCGGCCGGTGCTCTTGGCATTGGAGCGCGGCTGCAGCGTGTTGCACGGGTCGCGGCTGTCGCGCCGCGCAGTGCGAAGCACGTTGACGTAGTCCAGCGAGCCAAAAAGCTCTGGTTTGTGAGGATACAGCAACCGCTCGTGGCGCTTTTCCTTGATGTAGTGATACGTGACCAAAGGTGGGTCCGAGGCGTTGGTTGTGCTGCTGCTCTTTTGCGAGACTGTGAAAAAGTACTCGGTCTTGCCTGGCGGGAGGATACTGTACGCACTGTACGAGCCATCGCCGCGCTTCTCCATGTCCACGCCGCGCCAGTCGTCGTGGGACAAGTGGAGATGCACTTGTGCGCCAGCAGCTACGTTGAGATTTTGCTCAGGCGATGGAGGCGGCGGCGTCCACACGAACCGGTGCTCGCTCCATTGGCCACAGTACCAGCAAAACTTGTCCACCAGCTGGGTCACATGGGTGGGAAAAGTGCCCGACCCGCTGTCACTCATGGCCTCTTCAAACACCGCGATGGAGTACATTTTGTGCTGGTCCAGTAGCTTGCCGTCGGGTTGCTTGGCGATCAAGAAGCCCCGTGTATCCATGGCGCCGCAATTGCCGCTCATGTGGAGACCGATGAGTGTATGGTTTGCCTCCAATTGCTTGGCGAGAATCGCGCAGTCGTCCACGTCCAAGTGGTTGTTGGACAAGTCCAAATGGGTCAGCACTTTGTTGTTCGCGACCGCGTCGGCCAGCGCCGTGATGATCGCGCGCGGCTTAAGTAAGTCGTTGGAGTCAAACGCGTTCCAAGACAAATCCAGCGCACGCAAGGACGCGTGGAACTTGAGCGCCTCGGCAATCTTGAGTGCGCCAAGACCACGGATATTGTTCCAGGCCAAGTACACTTCTTCAATTTTGGCGTTTTCTTCCAAGAACTTGGCGATCGCGACCATGCCAGGCGTGCCAAACTTGTTCTCTGACAAGTGGACCCGCGCGAGCGTCTGGTTTTTCTGTAACGCGTCGCAAAGCACCGCGATATCGCGGTCTTTGAGCTGGTTATGCGCCACGTTCAGCGACGTGAGTGTCTTGGAGCTCTTGAGCAGCTCAGCCAGCGCACTCGCTGCGCTACCACCCAGAGCGTTGTGTGATAGATTGAGCGTCTGCAGCGTCGCTGCGACGGGGGATTGCAGTGCATTGCGTACGACACGAGCCGCGACGGCGTCCCCGATGCGGTTGTTGGTCAGGTTGATGGACTCGACGCCCGGCACAAGCGAAAAGCTTTCGCTGAACGCGGTCGCGTACACGTCGCCCATGCGGTAGCTGCTCAAATTGATCTCTTGGGTGCTGCTACTGCCGCCGCTGGAACAGGAAAGCGCAGAGGACGTCGTCGCGCCGACCGAGGATGACGCGCCTTTGTCCGGCGCTCGACGGCGCACGATGCCCATAGGCTCAGGTGAAATGTGGAGCTTGCGCACGGCCGCGAGGTACGTGGACCGTGCCGAGCGTGGGCGGTCGGTGACGGGCAGCACGAGTAATGGTAACGAGGCCGATGGCGGGTTGGTGCACGTTTTCCTGTGGCGCGGCTTACTGTTTGGTGTAGATGGAGTAGCTGGACTCGCTGGCCGTGGGTTGGCAGTCAGCGTGCGGTTGTGGATCTCTTCTTCACGGTGGAACATGTGCCAGAAGGATCGCAGGGCCTCCACGCCGACGTAGTTGGCGACCACAGGCTCACTGGATGAGACACTGGCGGACCCAGCTGGGCGCCGCTCCACGTCAGCGGATTCCAGTGGTGATGGCGGACGCAGCATGAGCTCTCCGCTTGGTGTGAGTTGCTGGCTGTCTCCGTGGCGCTTTGGCCGTTGCTTCGTCGCGAGAAGCGCCGTGATGAATGTCACGCCAGACGCTTCGCTGTCGTCGTTCGCACTTCGTGTCGTTGGAAACTGTGGCGGTGAGGTTGCGGCGGCAGTGGCGTTCTCGAACGAACCTTTGATGAGATGTGCTTTCACGCGAGGTGATGGCTGAGCGTGTGGCCCATTGCCACTGCCACGTGGGCCATTGCTGGCGGCGGTACCGTCGCTCGGTCGACGTGACGTTTGCTGTTGTAGCTGTTGATGTTGTTGCGGTGTCGCGCGTCGCGAGGACGTCACCGCTGATGGCACGACGGACTTGAACTCGTCTTTCATGATGGCGAAGCAGCAAGTGTGGAAACCGAGTACTACGCCGTGATCTGTGGCTCGGTTGGAATGCAGTGAGGACCGAACGCGTGGGTGGGATTTCTGATAAGTGTAGCCACTTTTAGAATGGTGTGTGTCCTGGAAACCCATTAGCATAGCTTGGATGAATTTAGTTTAGGTTTTTGACTTCCTTCCAGTAACGTTGGGGATTGATTTTCGCTTTTTGAGCTGAAACACGGGATTCGATCCCTTTTTTGAATGAGCCAAAAGAAGGGACGTTGGCGGCAATTTTTTTGCAAAGAGCTCCATGGACACGAATGACGCGACAGGTTCGTGGCGAACATTCATACCACCTATTTGATCTATGTGTGTTGTTGACAACAAGCAGAAAGCGCATGACTCAGGCTAACAATTACATTTGTGGGTAGAAGTACCGGCAGAGGCCGCGGCGCCTGAACGGCTGCGCCGAGCTGAGACGGTATTGAGTCACCGAACAGGTACGCGTGCACCACAGTATCCTTCGGGCGAACGGAGGCGCGTGTAGAATGAGAACGCGCACTTACTTGTCAATCCCAATCTTAATGTAGGTCGTATCGTGCTCGTGCTCGAGCAATGCATGGACTCCCACAACCACCACGCAGTACTGCGCACGGCCGAGGCGCTGGGCATCCAGCACGTGTGGCTCGTGAACCCGAACGAACGCCAAGTCAAGAACCAAAAGAACAACGGCAGCACCTCCGGGCAAAAGAAAATCACCAAAAACTGTGCCTTCTGGCTGTCCATCCGTGCGTTCAGCAGCATCGCGGACTGTATCCAGGCGCTTCGGGACGAACGGTGCACGATCTGGGCGACCGACCTCGCGCCAGAGGCTCTGCCACTCACTGTGCACGCCAAACCATCGGAATTGCCGAAAAAGCTAGCGGTTGTGATCGGTCGCGAGAGCGATGGTGTGAGCGCCGAGATGCTCAGTGCAGCTAGCAAGCGCGTGTACTTTCCCATCGTGGGCTTCACCGAGAGCCTCAACCTCTCGGTCGCGACGGCACTTGTGCTGCAGCGCATCATCGACTGGTTCCCAGAGATTCGTGGGGATTTGAGTGGTGAAGAAAAGGAAGCGATCCGTGCCCAGTGGTACCCGCAACTGATCAACAACCCAACCCAGGCACGCCAGGCACAACACTGGGTGGACAACAGCCACGAGATTAAACACCTGGACGACTTGCGCCGTGAGAAATTGCTGTACAACGAGTCGTGGATCCCAAAAAAAGTGCGCGCGAAGGAGTCCCAGTTGCCTCAAGTCCAAGAGCGTCTGGGTAACGCCACGAAGCAGGAAGAGGCGGCAGGCGGAAACGCAAAAAAAATGAAAATCTCTTCCACAGGAAGTTCAGTGGAAGTGGATGTGGGTGAGAACACAGATGTGTAACGACACCATAGATAGTGTGGACCAAAAGCAAATTGATAGAACCCGTGGCCGCTTTTTTTTTTTTTTTTTTTTTTTTTT
>JAADWJ010000781.1:0-12164 GCA_023336165.1 Pythium monospermum | reverse complement strand
TTTTTTTTTTTTTTTTTTTTTTTTGCACACCCGATCCCAAAAAATATGTTATCCCAAAAAACTGCAATACTATTTACCGGTACTTGGTAACAGGATACTACGTACAGTACGAGAGCATTCATGGACACAACAGTTGGTACTGCACCAGCGCAGGGGCGTGGCGTGGCCCCATCTTAATGTTAAAACACAGCACTGTACAGTACCTACCATGCCAGACAGTACCTCGTTTGTTTGTTGCGCGACTTTCGCTGTCGACAACGTGCGTCTGGACTTACCGGTACCCGTATCGACAATAATGTGAGGAGAGCCAAATCGACTGTCGTGTGTGTTTTTCATCGTGTACCTAGGTATTGTATAGGACTGCCCTGTCCACCATGAAAGGATACTGTACAGTATCCTTGCAGCCTGCAACTTGCAGCGCAAGGGCGACACCGTTCAGTGTTGGAAGCCCTCCATTTATCTCCTGTGGTACACAGGAGATACACAGGCTGTGTATCCTCTTCAATGCTTCAAAGCATGTTCGTTGGATAACTGGTACTACTGTGCGAGCATGAACACGTGGGCACTGCGCGTCGTGGTGTTGCTGGACGCATGCTCCTCATCCCAGCTCCTAATTCCACCGTGGAGCTGAGCTGCTCACGGATGGAGCCGTGGAGGCGCGGCGGTCACGCCGCGGGACCCCTGTTCTTCAACCCACACGCTTCAGAACCAAGCAATGCTGTTCAGTACACTGCCGACGTGGTGGTTGCAAGCCCAAGCCAAAGGGACTCAAGAAAACACAACCCATTGCTCAGAAATGCAGGAAGCACCTGACGTAAACCCGCAGCTGGATACCAGGTGAGTCCTAATCTCAGAACCAATTGGGCGTCGGGCGTCAGAGAAGATGGACAAACACAGTTTGCAAATCGCATAACAGGGTGAACTATTCACCATTTTTGCAGGACTTGCCAGTGTCAACCGGTCGGTAGTTTCCGTTCTAGATATTACGTGACCTGTTTTCCATATTTCGAGCTTCTTTTGGTAAATTGCTTGAAATTAATCCTCCGACGTGTTCAAATTTGTGACAGCTTGGGTCACAATAATGGATGACTGACCGGAAATGATCTCCGCAGGCTCAAGTTGCCCTCTCATTTACGGTACCGGTGGTGGTTGTTGACGCGCCGTGTTGACTCCTACAAGACCGGAACACACAAACAAAAAGCACCCAACCTTCCAACAACTGGGAGTTGACCTTCAGTTTTTCTCTTCCACACGGCCCGCAACATCAGGCCGCGTGCTTGCCTGCATTCCCCCCCACAAAGTCGGCAGCTCAATCTCCAGCAACAACAGCAACGCCATCATCACACCACCACACCACCATGGATACCAATGAAAACGACCGTTGGATCCGCGCCGGCCATACCATGTTCTCGGAATTCATGCACCGCGTGGAAAAAATCGACCGCATCGGTGTCAAAGGCATGAACGAATCCACCGACGAACACCGCGTGACGCTCATCGACAAGCGCAAAGTGTACGCGACGCTGGAAGAGATCGCCGACTTGTACTTGGACGCGGATAAGAAATTGGTGCTGGATTTCACGGAATCCAAAGCCGTCACGGTGTTCCATACGCCCAGCGCACAACACCCCATGGAATACATTGGCTTTCGATGGTCTTTTTACAAGACCCCATCTCGGCTTGTCGCGTCACAAGATTTTTTTTACTTGGAGACCATGAAGCCCTTTGTCGATGTCTATGGACGCCGCGGGTGGGCGAAATGTTCCCATTCGATTGACCACCCGATGTGTCCCGATACTTTTTCCTCCTCGCGTGGTGTGAATGTAAACCGTGGGAAATTGTATTTTTCTGGCGTCGTTTTTGTGGAATCCAGAGAAAAGGGGTTTTTAGAGACGACTTTTTATTATTCTCTGGATACCACGTCGATTCCAACTTTTTTACTTCCAGTGGTCATGAAGGCGAGAGGCAAGAACAATGCCGCGCTATTGAACCATTACGTCAAGCTTGCGCGGGTCACAGCGTACGCCGGCCGCAAGACCAAACACTCGAATAAGAAGCTGCAACAGCAACTGCTGGATGAAAAACGATGTGGCGCGTGTTCGAATCCAATGCCCAAGTGGTCATGTAGGGCGAAATGCCATTTCTGCAAATCGGTACGTTCGTTTGTGGGGTCTCTTCCCTATTTGCCTATTGTACTTGTGTGGCAAACTGACTTGTACTTGTTTTTGTATGGGTAGTATGTATGCAAGCGGTGTTGTGAGATCGTTTCGCAAAACTACCTCTTTGATGGGGAAGCCGCGTTGAACTCGTGTATGCTTTGTGCGGAGACCAATGGCTCACGGATCGCGTCGCTCATGGACGATGGCGATGACGACGATGATGACGACGACAAGGACCACAATTCTCCGCACTCGTGGATCACAGACAACGACTCGGCGGATACTGAAATCGACACATTGTCGTCGTCTTCGTCGTCAGTGGTTTCCAAGGACGACTACCACCACTACCACCACCAGCAGCATCATGGCCGTTTCAAGACACCACGAAGCATGTCGATGCCGTCGGCGATCCGTCCCCCATTGCCGCCCCAGCTTCTGGACTTGGGCCTGGACGAGACCGTGCTACGGAGCCACAAGACGACGCCCAAGGAGGCGCCGCCATCGTTGTCGGCACCAGCTGCTCCGCCGTCCGACCACCGTGGCGTCCATGTGCACTACCACGCTCGCCACAGCCACCCACGCAAGGCGTCCAGCAACCACAAACACGACCACGAGCACCACAAGATCCACCAACGGCGTCGCCATATTGAGCGAAGCCACGGAGCAGCGGCCGCGGCGTGTTCGTCGTCTCGCGCACAACACCAACAGCAACAACGCTCCTCGGGAGACGCCCATTTGTCAAGGCCCCGTTCAGCTATGAGTGCCCGGGCCGTCGTGGCGACCGATCTATCGTACTTGAGTGCTTTCAAAGTGTAATGAAATGAAGTCCGTTTATTAAAGCGACTGGTATTGTAGAGAGATGGTGGTGGCCTTCTGCCATCTCCTGTTCCAGGAACTGGACGCGTTATGTGCAGGTGAGTTGTGTTGAAGCATGGTTCTTTGCTGGACCTTTCACACCGCAATGGAGCAGAGCGTACCGGTATCTATCCAATCCAGGCAACACTACACTAGTGGCGCCATCCAGTGCACTGTATTGGACTACTACACTGCACTCGACCATCCAGAGTTTGACTCGTTCACGAGCCATAACGTTTCCCCCTGCTTGACGCAAGTTGTACTTTGTAGAATCGTAGCGTTTCACACGTCATTTCCATCGTCTACCATCATCAAAACGGCTGATCTCCAACACCTCCATGCACGTGACGTCGGTGGATGTTGTATCCATCATGAAGCGCGCGACTCGTCGGAGGAACGACAAATCAGTGGACGGACGACTGTAAGGTAACGAAATACAGGTCGAAGTCCCAAGGCCACAGACGCCACGATGCATTCACTGGCTCCATATACGACACACTGCCGTCACTTGCATGAACTGGCTGGTTTTTGCTGAGCCTACAGTATGTGAGCACCCTTCGAAACCTCATTGTGGGCAGACGCTCAGCCAGAGAGTGTGCAAACTTCTTACTCCTGGGAGAGACGATACACATGAAGTTGTCTTGGATAACAGAATTCCATCGCCTTGGCAACCCGTGTGCATCTAATTCCTTTCTGCAGCGTCCAACCCAGGTTGCTAAATGTTACGACCAAGAAAACTTCAACTTTCATAAGCGGAATAGTGTTTTGCCGAAATTTGCGACTGATATTGGAAATCCGGTCAAAATGTCACACATTTGGATCTTCCGATCGAATGATTTTTCACAAGAAGCGCGTTGCGATGGTGCCATGTTCCAAAACATGATAGATTTGCAACCCAATGTACAGCGCTTTACACCCACGCAATCCCTCATTTTGTAACGCGTAGATACCGTAAATTGCGACTTCGTCGAAGTAGGTGCAGTACGGTGGGTTGATCCAAGGTTTTACCGATACTGTACAGTGTACCGGTACCGTATTTTCTGCAGCCAAGAAGTTCTTTCCACTTGTCATCATCGGTGGAAAAAGACGCCGCCTGGCTGCTTCTTTGTTCTTGCCCTCCTTCCAAAGACTCTTCGACGACCACTCCCAGTTTTCCCACCATAGCTTGCTTGTGACGATGCTGTGAACAGCAAGTGTGCACAAAGCGAAGTGTTCTACCCGGATACACTTCCCACTTCAGAAGTGACTCTGTGGCAATCAAATCAAATTGACTTGGTGGGTTCTCTGCGCAAACTCTCCCATCAAACTGCCTCCACTTCTGCGCCTCTCGAATAGTGCGCCTTGGAGTGACGAAGTGGTTGTTGTCGCCACTTGCCTTTCTTTCTCTGCGAAGTTCGACTGGCGTCGTTCGTTCCCATCAATCCAGCGCAGCCCAAGCCAAGCAGTCCAGTGCCTGCGCACCGTCGCTCCTCATTCTTGATTTTGTGGTCGTGGAACCACAGCAACTACACAGTAATGAAGGACCACAACGATGCCGACAAGATCCGGTTCACGCCCGATGTCATGTACGCCAACGAACGCGATGAACTTCTTCAATTCGCCGAGGAACAGTTTGCCATGCTGTTCGATTTGATCCATCTCGCCAAAGTGGGCGGCAGCAATTCCATGGGCGGCGGCAACGCAAAAGTCACGACGATCGGCAAGACGACCCGCGCGACTGTGACCACGATGGACCGCATCCAAGCCACGCTCGCGGAAGTCAAAGACATTTATTTCAGTGACCATACCGTGTTTGCGACAGGTTTTGCGCAATCGCAGCAAATCCACTCGCTGCTGACGCCATCGAATAACCACCCAATGCGGTCTTCCGCCGTGCGGTGGTCGCTATGGGACACGCCTTCCAAAGTCGTGCGCAAGCGCGATATCGTGTACCTGGAATACATGGACGCGTTTACAACCGACGATGGGCGACGCGGCTGGGCGAGATGCACGCATTCCATTGACCACCGCAGTTGTCCGCCTCTGACCAATTCGCATAGCATCGTCCGTGCGCATTTGTATTGCTCCGGCACGGTCTACACGGAAGCAGCAAATGAACCAGGGATGCTGGATGTCGTGACGCTTTTTGATGTGGATACCCGCGGCATCCCAGCATGGATGTCCAAGACCATCGCACTGAAGAAAGCGCAAACGGCCACACAAGTGGAACACTTGATCCGGTTGTCCCGCGTCATGACCGATGAAGGCGATCCGGATGTGAAACTGATCGAGTTCCACGTGAAAGGAAAAGTGTGCCACGGCTGTGGCGACCGCGTGTCCATGTGGTCCACGACCACGCGCAAGTGCCGCGACTGTAAAGAGGTATGTATGTACCGTATGGCTTGGCCCCATTTGTTGTTGTGTGTTTTGATATGGATACTCACCGGAGCCTGGTGGTGCATTGTCAATAGCCGCTGTGTAAGAGCTGCTGTGAGGTCGTGTACTACAACGCGGACGAACGCAAGAAACTCAAGAATATTTGTGTCTATTGCGTCGACGAAGCCATCTCGGAAGGCGACAGTCACCGTGGTGGCAATATCTACAGCGGCTGTCTGGACGCCATCAATGAAAAGTCAACCCACGTACATCGACGGATGCACCACATGAGCTTCCGTTCTCGTACGTTGTTCGCCCGTGTTCTTTGTGACCTATACCAGGCTGAAATGAACCCCCCCTGACTCGGTTCTTTTTGTATTTGTACAGTGCGGATGTCCCATGATATCAACGTGTCTCTCTCCCCGACTTCCACGGACCGGTTCTCCATGTTGGCCTCGAGCCATTCTGCGTCCAGGAGCCCCCAGTTTACAGTGTCTCGCGCCGTCCTGCGCCGTGAAAGCGACCCGGGCGTGTCGCTGCGGGCATTCTCTCGCGCCCACGGAGCGCCATCGTCGCCTGCTCTCCGGTCATCCCAGAGTGTGGTTGCTTGAGCTTGATGGGCGGGTGGACGGCGGAAGAAGAGTGTTTTTTTTTTTTATCTTCTTGGGGAGCATTGGTGTGGTTTTTTGATATGTGTGGGTTTGTGAAAGAACGTGGCTGTGAATAAGAATGTATATATTGTATTACTATGAATACAACTCCTCTGGTTTGTTCTCTGCAATCGTGGGAGCGCTTTTGAGCGTGTATGGCGATCAGCAGTTTCCGCAGTTGAGCCCTGAAGTGGTATGGTGGCAAAGCGCCCTTATCAGCGAATTCATCGTATCCATGCCCATGCACCGCGAAGAAAGCACACCAGATCCGCCATTGTTCTTGCCCACGTTGAAGTGAATCCTTCTCTCTGACGCAGTTCAGCTTCGTCAATGGTCAGTACGATGCAGGTCTTTCAATACCCATGCTCCATTACATGTGTTCGAGAGCTCTCTGACTTCAACTGAGGATCAGGGAGGAAATCTTTCGATGCGACTTCGGTGATTATGATCTCTTTCTGTGGTGTCTATTTCGCTTCAACTGGATATGATGACGAATACTACTGTACACCGTCCAGGAAGCAACGGGGTTCATTGCGATAGGGCACACGAGCAATGCAAGGCAATGCAATAGGGCAGTGCATCACCTGATCACCTGCGGGCAATGTCGGCGGCAAACCTTCTGAGTTTCTGTCCAAATCACATGGCCCGAAGGCCAATCTGGTCGGAGGAAACTGGAAAGAATTCGGTGGCCAAAAATCCAGATAAATCAGAGAATTGCCAAGATCCCGGATACCACTTGAGCTAATTTCGACGTAAAATTTGACCTAAATATAGCGTCACAACTCGGTGTGCTGGAGTCCCTCGAATGCAAGCGCCTTACCGTTTCCTCCATACCCCTCTCTAGGAACAGATGTTGGCTCACACACTGCAGACTGTGTCACCCAGGACAACACCCTAAAAATGGATAAGAAGACTCGAAAAATGGACAAAGCACTCGAAAAATGGAGAGAGGACTCGATAAATGTACAAAAACCTTAAGAAACCTCACTCTTTTCGGCAAGGCGACATATGAGTCAATCGTTCCGGAGCTATCGCTCTGGCAGGTATCGCTCGCACCCGCTCCGCTACGCTGCGCTAGAGTGCTCGGGAGATAGCACCCTTCGCTTCGCTACGGGGCTATCGGCTTTTAAATAATGAATGCTGGTGAGTGTGGGGTCGCTAGCCGCTCATGCTGCGGGGGTACCCTACCCCCCCCTCCCCCTCCGCATGGCTGTCGCTCTAATCGACCCCAGGTATTAACCAACTGTTTTAAGAAATTGGGAGGGATGACCTCCTTCTACATTTTTGTCAATTTCTACTACATTTTTAGGGTTTCCTCGTCACCCAGTCTGCAGTGTGTGAGCATGATGCCCGCTTTATGCGTTCCCGTCTGGAATCCAGGGTGTACAAACCGGCCAGAAACGATGATCACCGGATGTCGCCCAATTTCCATTCCGACCACCACGCTGGAAAAATGACAATTGGGTGGAGCGGTCTTCTCGGTCTGGCGTGTAGATCCCTGCCTTGATGCACAGACGTCATCCCCAAATCTGGTTTTCATGAAAAGGAGTCTATAGTACGCACCGTACCAGTAGGTACCGGTACAGCACACACACACGGGAAAAAAAGTTGTGCGTGTTGCTGGACGCATGTCAGCAGTTGCCAACAGTCAACAACCACCGCCGGCTGGGACAGGCTGCTATCATTTCTTGACATACGGTCTTTGCACACCAGCAGACTCTGCCGAGCAGAGGCCCAACGATCGGCGAACCAGCTCTCCGAAACCTCGTCAAGTACCTTCACTTCACATCACGTCGAACCAGACAGCAACAAACCTCAGGATCAGGCGAGCTCCAGAACAATTTCCAGAGACTCGAATATTTTGTTCCGACCCCATAGAACAACAACACACTCGTTGGTACAGCCGACTTGGATAGACTTGCCAAACAACCAACAACCAACAAGTCCAACGAATCCAACAAATCCAACAAATCCAGACCTACAGAACAGGGCGGCCTCAAATTCCATTCTCATCTCGGCGTGTACAACGAATTCGCCAACGATCCGCGTTCTTCGTTTACTGGATTTCACTGGATTCGCGGGGGGGGTCTTGTTTTTCACCAGTGAATTTTCAATAAATAGACTCGGCGCGATGCCTCGAAGCCAGCAGCTCCCGTTTGAAAACCCGCCGCCTCCGCTTTCCAAGACCGAGACGGACGTGCTGCTTGACGAAGCGTACGAATCCTTTGACCAGCTTTTCACCGCGGTCCTAATCGCGCGCAATGGCTCGAATGGCACCCACGTGGGCGGCATCAGCGGCGCGACCACGGACGCTGTCATGATGTGCACGTCGACCATCATCTTTGGCACTCTAGAAGCCGTCGCCGAGCTGTACACCGACAGCGACAGCCACTACATCTTGGACTTTGAGCAATCCAAGCGCATCTACGAGCTCGAATCGCCCACAAGGGACCACCCCATGCGGTGCACAGGCTTGCGCTGGTCCAAATGGGCCAGTATCTCCAAGCTTGTGACGGGCCGGGACATTTTGTATTTGGAGACGATGGACGAATTCGTGGACAAAAAAACTGGTCGCCGTGGGTGGGCACGGTGTACCAAATCGGTGGAACACCGCGTGTGTCCCGAGTCGCAACATCCGAATGGACCCGTACGAGCCGAGCTGATGGTATCGGGCCAAGTCGTCCGTGAGACCGAGAAATTCGGTGTACTGGAGCTTGTCACGCTTGTCCACTGTGATGTCAAGAACTCGATCCCATCGTGGATCACACGAGCCGTGCTCAAGGCTCGGAAACGCAATGCATTGAGCTTGAACCACGTGCTCAAAGTGCGTCGACGGGTGCGTGAAGGAGCCGGTACAAGCTCGGGCTCGGGCTCGAGCCAAATCGGCGATTCCACGACCAAAACCCATGAAGACAGTGACCACCAGCATGTGAAAAAGCGGATCTGCAAAGGCTGTGAGGATTCCGTATCCAAGTGGTCACGTAGCTACAAGTGCCGCAAGTGTACCGAGTTGATTTGCAAGCATTGTGCGGCTATGACGTATTTTGATACTGATACCCACACTCTGAAAAACCGCATTTGTGCGGATTGTTCTTTGGACGGCGATGACGGTGGTGGGGATGGTGATGGTGGTGGTGGTGATACAGCGAGTTTCCATGAGCGTGGCCATGGCCGTGGAGATAAGAAAGCGAATAAGAAACAAACAAAAACGCAGCAACAACGAGCAACAGGTCAAAGTGAGGACGGTGGGGTTTTGAACCGGCCTCGTCTGTTCTCGTACGTCTCCGTGGATCAAGACTCTTCAAGAGGTGGGACCACAACCACGACGACGGAGCAAGGGAACACGACCACGACCACGAATACGACCGCGAATATGAATGAAAAGCCACTTGACTTTGGCGCGACCATGCGACGCCTGCGAGAGCTCAACGCACGCAACGAAGCCAAGAAAGAGAGCCAACGGAAGCTCTGCCGCCAGCAAAGTGGCGGCTCCAAATCTTCGAGAACGCGCCACCACCACCAGCGCTCGCAGCCTCAAATTGGGGTCTCTCACGCCAGTGTCCACCACAGTACCACCAGTGGCTCTTCTGCTGCTGCTGCACATGCTAGTGCTAGTGCTGCGGCTCTGGCGACGCGATCGGGATCAGGGGCATCGCGGCCAGCGAGCCGGAAGGCGCCGCCGCCACCGCCTCCACCCATGGTTGTGGACTTGTCGTATTTGCAATTGTTTGCGACCGCCAAGCCCACCACCATGGCAACCTGATCCAGTGCTTAGTATATATCTGTGTGCAGGTCAGGTACAGAAGCCTACAGCTCAATAGACCATCAGAGAAAAAACAACACACCAAAAAAAACAAATAATACTCAAAGCACATTATTTTTTTCTTTTCTCAAAGAATACTTGTCCAAAACAAATAAAAATATAAAGTAGAAAAATGCAAGCAGTGGAAAAAGTCATATCCAGTCCAACAACTTGCCAGCCAGTCTCTTTCTTCAGTTGCCTGGGATCGGGATGGGCTGCTGCTTGGACGCAAACTCCTTGTAGTACGCGACGACTTGGTCCCAGTTGGTCACATTCCAGAACGCGCCAATGTACTCGGCGCGGCGGTTGTGGTATTTGAGGTAGTACGCGTGTTCCCACACATCCAACCCCAAGATCGGGATCATCGGGTCACGTGCATTGGGCATGAGCGGGTTGTCTTGGTTCATGGTCGACGTGATGCCCAGCGAGCCATCTTTCTTGACTCCGAGCCACGCCCACCCCGAGCCGAAACGAGCCGCCGCGACTTTCGCAAACTCTTCTTTCATGCGGTCCACCGAGCCAAAGGTATCTTCAATCTTGGTCTTGAGCGCACCCCATGGGCCCGAGGCCGCCTGGCCAGGAGAACACATCATGGTCCAAAACAAACTGTGGTTGCAGTGGCCGCCGGCATTGTTTCGAATTTTTTCGGCTCGTGCGTTTTGCACGACTTCGACGATTGACTTGCCCTTGAGCTCACCGTGTTGGTATTTTTCCACGTATTCGTTGGTATACTGCACGTACACTTCATGCTCCAGCGTGTGGTGGATGGTCATGGTCAGTGTGTCCACGTACGGCTCAAGCGCGTTGTAGTCGTACTTGAGCTGCGGAAGCTTGAACACCATGGTGGACAGAGAGACAGATAGAGAGGAAGGGAGAGAGAGAGTTGTCAATGGGGGACTCGAACGATCGCCAGTGAATAGCAGTGTGGGGGAGGAGATTCCATCAGAGAGCAAGCAAAGAGTGTTTTTCTCTGAGAAAAAGCCAAATATCAAATGAGCCCAACTGTCGGACCAGTGGCCGCGGTGGCTTGTCGCATCCGGAAATGAATCCGAGACGAGGCTGCAGCAGACCCCAACGCCACAATCATTCACTTCCAGCATCGTCTCTCTCGACTTGTCATCATTTTTCAACTCCAGAGGTCGCAAAAGCGAAAAATGACATTTAGAATCTGTTTTTGATGTTTTACGTGACTGAAAAAAAATACAAAAAATACGAAGAATAATGAAAGAAAAGATCATCACGGCTTCCACGCATAAAACTGCATGGTCCTTATTCGCAACCCACTCATGGTGCGGGTAAGTCTTCCATTTCAAGCGGCACGGGTTTTTGCTTGGAAGCAAAGTCATCGTAGCAGTGGACGACTTGGTCCCAGTTCACACAGTTCCAAAACCCATGGATATATTCTGGACGACGGTTTTGGTACTTGAGAAAGTACGCATGTTCCCATACATCGAGCGCCAAGATTGGGATCATGGGTTCGTCGGCGTTGGGCATGAGCGGGTTGTCTTGGTTCATGGTCGACGTGATGCCCAGGGTGCCGTCCACGTGGACGCCGAGCCACGCCCAGCCCGAGCCAAAGCGGGTCGCTGCAGCATCATCGAACTGCTTCTGCATTTCCTTGAGCGAGCCAAAATCTTGGTCAATTCGGGCCTTCAAATCCCCGTACGGCTCGGTACTTGCCGTGCCGGGCGTCGCGAGCCACGTCCAGAAGAGCGAGTGGTTGTAGTGGCCTCCGCCGTTGTTACGGATTCCTTCGGACTCGGCGTTGCGGACGACATCCACGATGTCGCGGCCTTTGAGCTCGCCATTTTGGTCGCTTTCGATGCATTTGTTGAGCATGTGGACGTACGTTTGGTGGTGTTTCGTGTGGTGGAGGCTCATGGTGAGCGCATCAATGTACGGCTCCAACGCATTGTACGCGTACGGCAAATTCGGGAAAACGAATGCACCCTTCTGGGTCATGCTCGCGGCGCTGGAGGACGAGGACGGAGAGGAAGAAGAGGAGGCCGTCGTAGTGGCCATGATGGTCGGCTGGCTTGGTTGGCTGATGGTTTTTGTGGGAGCCAATTTGAGAAATGCGAGGAGCTACGGGGTACACAGACTGGGCCGTGATCTTTCACTGGCTGCACCGCCGTGTCCCGGTTTTCTTCATTAAGACAAATCCAACTGTTGCTTCTCGGCGCCCACGTGTGTGTGTGCTGCATACCGTCCCGGTATGTCCCCATGCCCGTTAGTGATCGATTTTTATTTCTTGTTTTTGACATTGTATTTCGCAACTTCAACATGGATATTTACCGGTAGTTACCGGTTTTGCGCAATTCGCTTTTTTTTTTTTTTTTTTGG
>JAADWJ010000780.1:0-12165 GCA_023336165.1 Pythium monospermum | reverse complement strand
TCCCACACAAAAAAAAAAAAAAAAAAATCAAGAAAAAGTCTTCAAAAAATCCCCCAAAAAATAAATATACAACCGTTTTACACACACTTGGCTGCAGTCCACTACTCCGCCAAGAGGTACTCAATCCGCATTTTGCTGTCGCTAGTAGTGGAGCGACTCGCGTCTTTTTCTTCATTTTTACTTGCTGTTCTTGCCTCTTCGATGTCATCGCCGCCTTCTTCGACGACCTCTCGTGGATTCCGCGCAACAGAAGCAGGAGCCTTGGACTGGTGGTGGCGGTGGCTGGCTGAAGAAGGCCGTGGCAGTCGTGTGGTCGTCTTGCTGTGGAGCGTCGAGTGCTGCGAGATCGTCGAGGACTCCATGAGCCGCGCCACTTCGCCCATGGTCGCACCTGCATTTAAAAGCCCTTGCACAAATCCGACATCGACCATTTCGTTGATGATTCGTCCATCGTCACTGAACAAGTACCGATTGGTGATACTGTACGTGATCTCTTTGTGGAGAAATTTCTTGATCAAGTCGCTTTCTTTGTGGACGGCATGGGGGAAAAGCGTATAAAAGGTCGCGCCTGTGATTTTGCCCGTCGCACGCGCATGGAGCGTCACCACGGGGTTTTCTTCTGCACCAGAGGTGCTCATGCCCACGACCACGCCTCGGAAAGAGCCATGGGAAGCCGCGTACCGCCGCCACTGGTCCAAGATTGCTCGTGGGCCTATGAGATCGCCCGCGACTACCGACGGGTCCATGATTTGCTCCAAAAACCGCAACTGGAATTGGTTTTGGTACTCGAGTTGCATCGCGGCGTGGCTGTCGTGGTGTTGCACAAGCGCCGCCATGGTCGGTGGCGGCATCGCGGCCATGCTGTCTTGGAATAACGTAAAGTATTTATGCACAAGCCGTGCAAGCGACCCATTCACATGGTTCCGCCGTTGAAGTGTCTGGGTATCCACAATACTGCGCCGTGCTTCCAGTTCTGCGACGCGCTGCCGCAATTCCAACACGTCATCTTCCAAGCCTTCCAAAAGGTTTTTCATGCGCTCACGGTACCCGCGTCCACGGTCGCTGCTTGTCGTAGGAGGCTTCTTTTTGATTTTTGGTTTTGCTGGCAGCTTTCGGTTGGCTGCCGGTGGCGAGGGCACCACTGCAAGCGCCATCAACCGCCGAGCGCTTGCCTGCCTCTCCACAGCGGCGGCGCCTTGTGGATACGGCAACAGCCGTGGATGCACGAGCGCTTGCGTGTGCATGTTTGGCTGATGCGGCCTGGCTCAAGAGAAGGAAGCACCAGTTTATGAGCGCTCTGCAATTCCACAACGTGATCAAATAAAAATGATCTCTTCTTGTTTTGCACCGGAATTTTCTCCGATCGACAGAGAAGGGGCTTCTATTATGAGCATCTGAAGAAAAAAGTCGTTTCATGTGGAAGTATTATTGTGCTTTGCAGATGTTTTGTCCTCCGAATTAGAATGCTATATCGGACCTCTAAATCAAGTAAAACTGAATTTAATAGGGTTAGGTCGTCATTAATTCAACATTGACCATATGTTCGCCGTTGTGTCTCCAAGACAAAACGGACGCGAACCGCATTCCGGAATCAGTTTGGCCGACCCAAACGCGCCAAACGGACCGAAATCGACGAAAACTGGGTGGAGAAGATTGCTCAGGTCAGATTTGATAAATCGGAGCTGCTCAACTGGTTTGTCCTCAGGCTGCGCCTTATATCCCTAATTCAGCCCCGATATAACTAATTCGGACCCCGATTTAAATTAAAACTGAGAGTTGACGAGAAAAATGAGTAAAATCCTGGAGTCAAACAACTCCGATATGCCAAAATACATGAAAAGCACAATACCATTATTATTAGTAATACCGTCCTGTGCGGTATCACTACAACATACCAGTAGTATTAACTTTATCTGCACCGCAGAATATTCACTGATCGGCGCCAACTGAGTGGTACGAGCGAGAGAGCCGTCGACATCCTGATGCCTTTGGAAAGTGCGTGCATGTCGTGGAGGAGAGCGGACCGGTGGTGGAGGATTTGGATTTGGCGGCCCACTTCACGCATATTCAACTCCAGTGTGGCGGAGCCGTTTTTGAGGGCGTAGACCGGTTGGTATCAGTGCGGTGGCAACACGGTTGCTGTCTGATAGCATGGGACGACACAAACGACCTACGAGGCCACAAGACAGAGGAAATAGCTTTTGTGATTGATTCACTTTTTACTCGATGAGGAGGTGGAGGGGGGGGAGCCTCCTCCGCCAGGGAGAGGCAGAGCAAAAAGGCAGTTGCTCACGGCACGTGGCTTGAAGGGAAGTGGCCTTGTCGGTGGCTGTGTACTGGTAGTACGTACGGCCAACGCAGCGATCCGCGCTGAGTGGACGCCGAAGTCGCCAGACCCCCATCACAAATAGTGGCCTCTCGCGTGACCTGTTCTTGCTGTTCGTCTTGCTCTTCCTGGTGGTCTGCTCCTACGAGTCTGGTTTCCTCCATCTTGATCGGGTCGGTATTACTACCACTACTACTGCTACTACTACTACTACTATTACTGCTACTACCACTACTACCACGCGCGCCATTGTCTCGGATCGTACACAATGGCTAAATAGTTGTTTGCTGGAGCATCGCGGCGACTTCGTCCAGCGAGCCACCCGCTCGCACAAGCCCGTCAATGAAATCCACATTCACACTGTAATCAATGATTTTCCCATCTTCCCCAAATCGGAACTGGACGATGCAGTTGTACTGGATTTGTTTGTTCAAAAAGTTCTGGACGATGTTTTCCAGATGGAGCGCATTCGGGAACATGGTCTCGAACGTTTTGCGGGAGATCCTCACCGTGAGCTGGACGTGGAGGTGGAAAACTGGATTCTCTGGATCTCCTAGTACTTCAATATGGCGCATGTCCAAGTGGAACCGGTCGTGGAAGACCGTGTACCGCCGCCACTGGTCGATCACCGCGTCGACGCCGCGCAGATCGCCACTGATGGTGTCCGGGTCGTAAATGTAGCGCAAGTAATTCTCCTTCATGCAAACTTGCTCCACAAGGTGTGGCGATGCAGAGGCGTCTTCCAGGCCATCGCAAAAGAGCGTAAACAACTCGCGGATCGAGCGTTGATACGAGCCATCCTGCGCGTACCGCTCGCGCAGAAAGCGTTCCCAATACAGTTGCCGCGACCGTTCCAGTGCTTGCACTTGCTGTCTCGCGATCGCAGTTTCGCCTTCAAGCGCTCTTTCTCGGCTTCTTTGGCTGGCACGAAACTTGCGCCCGCGTTCGCTGCTTGTCTTTGGCGGTGGGCGGCGCGGCCGTCTGTCCATGTTCTTGAACAGACAAATGTTCACACGTTTCTCAGAATTCCTTCCGCGCCGTCTCTTGATTTTTAACAGGCTTCTGTTAACTGAGCAGAATATCGTTAATTGGTTAGAAACCATAGTGTAACCGGATACGACTATACGCCTGTGCACGTATACCGTATACTTTTGGGTTTTTTTCTGGGTCCATTTTTTGCGATCAACCCACGTCATATTCGTCCGGCGCCACTCCTGCCTCTCCACCTCCTCTCAACTTGATTCCCCTCACGACGGATGTTCATGGTATCGCCCGTGACTTCTTCAGCCTCTTCCTCCTCTTCTGTGCCTCCTCCATCGTCCCCCGTCGTTCCTCCGTCCGCCAAGAAATACAAGATCCGCCACTTGGCGCAACAAGACGAACAAGACCACGACATGACCACCTCCACCAGCTCCTCGACTGGTGACGCCACTGGCGGATCCACTACTGGCAGCCGCAACCACAGCAGCATCCGCGCGGACCGCCGCCACTGGGATCTTTTCCGTATGCTTCAGAATGGCACGTCGTTTCCAAATGAATCGTCGGCGATCGCATTGGGCGAATTTGACGCGTCGGGCGCTGCGGATACCTTGGCGTTTTTGCAAGACGAATGCCAAGTGCTCATCATCGGCGCCGGTGGCCTCGGCTGTGAGCTCTTGAAAAACGTGGTGCTCTCTGGGTTCACGAAAGTGCATATCATTGACATGGACACCATTGATCTGTCCAACTTGAACCGCCAATTCTTATTCCGAGAAAAAGACATTGGCAAGCCGAAAGCTGAAGTCGCGGCGGAATTTGTGCGTGACCGCATGAAGCTTCCAGCGTCCGAAAGAGAAGAAGACGAACAGCCGCGTGTCGAAATCACGGCGCATTACAAGAAAGTGCAAGATATGGATGTGGACTTTTACCGCCAATTCCATTTGATTTTGTCCGGTTTGGACAATATTGAAGCCAGGCGGTACGTGAATTCGCTCGTGGTGTCGCTGGCCGAAGTGGACGACGAAAATGGGCAAGTGGACCCGTCGACCATCATTCCGTTGATCGACGGCGGCACCGAAGGCCTTAGGGGCCAAGCGCGTGTGATCATCCCACGCATCACGAGCTGCTTTGAATGCTCGCTCGAGTCGTTCCCGCCTCAGAAATCGTTCCCCATGTGTACGATCGCTGAGACGCCTCGCCAGCCCGCCCATTGTATCGCCTACGCGTTCATTGTGCTGTGGCCACGTGAATTCCCAAATAAAAAGCTGGACAAAGACTCGCCCGACCATATGCAGTGGATCTTTCAAGCGGCAAAACACCGTGGCGACCAGTACGGCATCAGCGGGGTGACCTACAGCTTGACGCTTGGCGTGGTCAAGAATATCATCCCGGCAGTCGCGTCCACCAATGCAATCGTCTCGGCCATGTGCGTCAACGAAGCCGTCAAGGCCATGACCTACTGCTCGCAGCTCATGAACAACTACCACATGCACATGGGCGCCACGGGCTGCTACTCCCATACGTTCGAGTACGAAAAGAAAACCGACTGTGTGGTTTGCTCATCGCAGACCAAGACGCTTTGTGTGGATGGCGCGACCACGACGCTGCGCAAGCTGATCGACGACCAGTTGTGTGGCGACAAGTTCCGCTTGCTCAAGCCGTCCATCAGCTCCAGCAAGGCCAACTTGTTCATGCAAGGACCGCCGGCGTTGCGCGAGGCGACCAGCAAAAACTTGGACAAGCTGCTGCAAGAACTGATCGCCGATGGCGACAGCTTGACCATCACGGACGCGGTCTTTGTGGGCGACTTGGCGCTGTCGCTGCAAATCTTTTTTGACCAGCCGTAAAAGTCGATATTCAAAAACCAAGTTCACAAAAACACACAAGAAAAGCCAGAAACACAAATATAAGAAATATGAATTCGAAAAAAAAAAATAACCCAATTACACAAACTATAGCTTCGAAGTATTTCGAAGTAAGAAAAATCCCACAGGCAGATGCGCGTTCTCACTCACATGGCACGTTTACCTGCGGTTTGTGGCGTCTCGCAACGGCTCCATGCCATCGTCGTCGTGTGCACCACCACCTTCTTCTTCTTCCTTCCGCTCGCTTCGTCGCGACCGCTTGGCACGGCGTGCGTCCGCAAGTTCGTCACTTCCATCCATCGTCGCAGTCGACTGCTTGGTTGAAGCTGCTGCTGGTGCGATATTCTGGTACAATTTGGGGTTGATGGTCACGCTCTTGGTCGCGTCGTTGGTCTTGTATATGCCCACCAAGCGATCGGCCAGTTCAAACATGTTGTTGCGCAACGAAATGATGATAAACTGTGCGTTGCGTGTGCGCTGCTTGATGTAATTGCCGACGATCGACACATTCTTGAAGTCCAACGCCGCGTCGATCTCGTCCATCACGTACAACGGCGTGGGCTTGTAATGATGGAGTGCAAACACCAAGGCCAGCGATGCCAGCGTTTTCTCACCACCCGACAAATTCGAAATGTTTTTCCAACTTTTCTTGGACGGGCGGACGCTAAACACCACACCTTCCGAAAACGGATCCAGCGAATCCACCAGTTCCAACTCGGCATCGCCACCGAGTGTGATCATTTGGTACATTTCTTTCAGCTTGAGCGTGATCACACGGAACCCGGCCATGAATTCTTCCAGCCGCTTGCGGCGCAGCTCGTCGTATTCATTGCGTTTCTGGTCGCGGTCGCGAGTCGCGTCGTCCAGCTCTTGCAACCGTGACTGGTGCTCCACTTCTTTTTGCTTGTACTCGGTCAGCGCGCCCATGTTGACATTTGCCTTGAGCTCATCGCGCTGTTGTTCCAACACAGAAATTTCGTACTTGATCTCTTCCTTGTTGTACTTCGACAGCTGCTTGGCGTCCAGCATCGGCAATTGCTGGGCATGGTCGCCTTCATCCGCCGTCTGCGCGCTTTCTTCCTCTTGCTCGTCATCTTCGTCGTCACCTTCCTCCATCTCTTCATCTTCCTCTTCTTCTGCAGCTTCTTCGTCGTCGTCCTCATCATCCTCGTCTGCCATATCGACATCGCCGTCCTCGCCATTTTTCTGTTCCTCATCCTCATCATCTTCGTTGACCTTGACCGTCAGTTTCTTCTTCTTGGTCGTCGTCTTCTTGGTGGCTGCAGTCTTTTTGTTCTTGGAAATCTTTTTCGTTTTGTTCTTCTGCCCAGGCTTCTTCGATTTCGTGGATTTGGATTTAACGGACTCCTTCTCACGCAGTTGTGGAAGCGCGTCATCATCGTCAAACACACCAGCGTTTTGCTCTTGCTCGGTCTTGAAATTGGCGTGCAACGTCGCCAATTTGGACGACCAATACGTTTCCTTCTTGGTGTTTTCCTCCAAAATCTTGGCACAATCTTCCAAACTGTTTTGCAAATCCACTTCGCCACTGCGCATTTCGTCATATTGCTTCTTGAGTTTGGTGTACTTCTTTTCTTCTTTCCGCAAAGCCTTCTCCTTGCCCTTCACTTCTTCTTCCACCGCTTCTCGATTCTGAAGCACTTCAATGGCTTTGTCTTCCATTTCACTGCATTGCTCACGGATCAATTCGATTTGTTCGGCAGTCGTTTCCAATTCTTTCGCGACGCTTTCAAGCAACTTGGCGTTTTTCTCAGTGTTTTTTTGGCTGCTCTTGAAATCCACTTTGATCTTGGTCATTTGCTTGGTCTTTTCCTCAATTTGCTTTGTAATTTTACTTGCCACTTCTTGTTCTTTGCGTAATTTTGCACCGCCAACATCCAAAATCTTTTTCTTGAGTTCAGCCAAATCGGCTTCTTTTTCATCAACGACTTGCTTGATTTTGGAGTATTCTTTTTCTTTTTGCTTTTTGTCTTTCTGCAAATTCGCAATTTTCTTTTTATCGGCATCCGAGATTTTCCCCTTTTTCTCCAATTCTTTCCGGTTTTGGGTGAGATCATGGAATTTTGTCTTGGCGGCGTTCAAATTCATTTCAATTTTAGGGAAATCGCGTTCAAATTGGTCCAATTTCTTGGTTAACCCAGAGACTTCGCGTTCCAAAGCGATTTTTTTGTCTCGCACATTATCCAACTGGTCTTTCAGTTCTTTCGCAGTGTGCTGCAATGCCTGGATTTCGCCATCGCTCATCGTATCCACAAGTGACGTCGACATGCCTCCTTTGCGGACGCGGTTGCCACCGCCAGACATCGCACCAGAGAGTTCCACGAGCTGCCCGTCGAGCGTCACGACACGGTACTTGCACTGGCTGCCTTGGTACGCGATGCTTGTAGCTTCATCCAGATCCTTTGCGACCAACGTATCCCGCAATGCATAGTAAAACGCAGTCAGAAACTTTTTCTCCTTCACTTGCACTAAATCGAAAAGCCGTGGGCAAGACTTGACAGGACGGAACGCTTGCGAGTATTTGGATTCCAAATACCCGAGTTGTTCCAAGATCAAAAACGTCGTACGACCCAAGTTATGCTGCCGCAAAAACTGCACACAGGCCTGTGCGCCACTGGTCGTTGCGACCACCAAGTGGTCCAGCGAGCCACACGCCGTCGAGATCGCGACGTCGTATTTGCCGTCAATCGCGCCAAGATCACCCAGACGGCCACAGAGCCCAGCATTTTCAAGTGGCTGGCCAGGACGGCTCGCATCCAATAAACTCTTGAGCATGCGGCCTCGCGAGGCCTGCGAGTGGACAGACGAAGTCGCTTCGTCGGCCTTGGCGCGGGCGTCTCTGTATTTCTCAGAAAGTTCCGTGTCTTTGGCCTTGACACTTTCCAGCTCGCGGGTAGCATCTTTCAATCGCTTGGTCATCGTCGAGACTTCGCCGCCATGGCTTTCCTGCTGGCTCGTGAGCTGCTCAATGGCTTCTTCGGCATCATGGAGACCGATCGCATTGCTTTCCAGCGCTTTCTTTGCACTGGTCACGGGTTCTTCAATCAGCTGGATCTCCGTGTCGGCCATGTCAATCTCGGACCGAAATGAATTGAGTTGCGTGTGGAATGGCTCCATTTCTTGCTGCATGGCCTCCATTTGGGTGCGTAAATGGGTCGTTTCTTCTTTATGTTCTTGCAAAATAGTTTCCAAAACTTGTTCTTGCTTTTTGAGTTGCAATTGCAATTTTTCAATTTCTTGTTCCAATTTCGGCACGACTTCTTCATTTTCGTGTTGCTTTTTCGCAATTTCTTTTTGCTTTTTCTTTTCCTTTTTTTGCGTATCTTCCAATTCGACCATTTTTTCTTTCGCGTACTTGAGCTCCTCGCGTAATTTCACGTCCTGTTTCTCAAAATCGGCGTACACCTTGTTGACCGCCTCCAACTCGGCCGAGCAAACGTCATGGGCGTCTTTGACTTGCTTGTACACTTCTTCAACTTGCTCCAATTGAACTTTATTTGCTTCCATTTTCTTGATTTCTTCGTCGTATTGTTTCTGCAATTCATTCTTCTTGTGCTCACACAGCTTCCGGTTCTTCGAGGCCTCTTGGATCCACAATTGGTACAAGATATTGGTTTTCACGTACACGTCTCTTTCTTTGCGTAAAAACTCCAGTGCCTCGGCTCGGGGGCCTTCTAAATGGGCTTTTTCTTTTTCGACAAGCTTCACACGGTTCACTTTTTCATTTCGCACGTCGTTGCCTTCTTCAACTTGTTGCCACACGCGCTCAGTCGGTTCGACGTACACATTCGAGCCAATGATATCTTCCAGATATTCCAGCAACCCATCTTCTCCACCATTTTTGCTTTCATCTCCTTTGCTTTTCATCATCGCGATTTGTTCGACTTCTCCTTGCAAAATCAAAAACCGGTTATTGTCCAGGTCAATGCCTTTGGACCGCAATAGCGTCGTGACTTGGGTAAAATTGCTTGGATTATGGTCGATAAAGTACTTGGAAACGTTGCTTTTTGTCGCCGAGCGGGTCACACAAAGCTGGGAATTGGGCACAATGCGGTAATTTTCATCGTTTACACCACGTTGGGCGTCCTTTTCGGCTTCTTCTGGGTCTTGTGAGGTGTCGTCGTCGTCGTAGATCTCATGGAAGAAGACCGAGACGCTTGCGGTCTCCAAATTTGGGTACGACGCCGAGCGGTGGACTAATTCCGACACTTTTTTCAAGCGAAGCTTGGACGCGCGCTTGCCAAACACAAAGAGAAGCGCGTCGATGACGTTCGACTTGCCGCTTCCGTTGGGGCCAACGACAGCGCTGAAGCATTTGTGGAAAGGACCGATCTCGACGGGCCCCGCGTACGACTTGAAGTTCTCGAGCCGCATCTTTGTGATCATCAACCGAGTTCGTGGCGCTGGCGGTGGCGTCGGCGCCTCGGTGACGGGAGGCGGGAGCGCATCAGATGAAAGAGGAAGATCTCCGCTATCCATGGACCCCATTGGTGACGCTGCGGCGGTCTCCTCTGTCGACATATTGACGCTTGCGCACACACGTATGTATGCAACGGTTTTCCCTTTGCCTTTCCCCTTTTTTCACGTTTTCCTTGTTGGCGCGTTGGAAGTTTTCGCGCGCTTTGACGGGCCAAAAGTTGGTTTTGAACAAGAAGTAAACACCCAATTACCCAAAACAAAGGGAGTTGGGTAATTGGGCTGGGCTGGTAGATTGCATCGTATTTTAAGAAAATGACATGACTGGATGATCGCGACATGTCGTCATCGCGAATGTGTCACCCCTGTTCATCGTTCGTATGTTGGAGCCAATTTGGATCTCTAAACGCTACGTTCGGGTATTTTGGAGTTAAACGTCATTTTGGAGTTGACAATGAGTCTCATTGTCTGCCCATGCCTGGATGAGCACAGAAAACGAGTGCAGTGGTCAGCAGCTCATTGTCTGCCATGCAAAGAGACCAGTACAGAACTGCACTGCACAAATTGGAATCTTCACGAAATTAAAGGGGTTAAAGTTTGCACATTGGAGTCTATTGAACAGTGTACCGAATACGGTTGCGTATTTCGAGACGGTCATCAGGATGCGCAACCGTGTTGGAAGACTCTCTGGTTGCTTGGCTTTCACCGGCCCCAACTCTGAACCGAGCGGGAATATCCGGATAGAACGTTGAGCACGCAGCACAACACCATGCATGACAATCATGAGTTTTACAGTGGACTTTTGCAAATAAAAAGTTCGCTGCTCACAGTCAAAACAGTACTGTATCATGAGCAAGAATTCAGGAAGACACCAGTGTCCTATTCCGCATTGCGATGCAAAGCGATCCAAAAAAATGGACCAACATTCTGACGGCGAAATTTTGTAAAGCACTTTTGACATGTGCATGAATAGAAACAGGCAAAACTCCAAACCCAAAATATGCAAATAAATCATTCAACCTTCCCCGATAGAGCCGTCCAATTTGCATTGTGAATTTGGCGGTCACACCACAGAACGAACGCACTGCAGCTCCCCCCACAGAGCTCTAAAGAGCGACGACCGCCATCAAATCAACTGAGCCGTGATTGTACTGTTGACGAGTGCGCATTCCGTGAGCAAGAGGACAACAAAAAGATACCAGTTCTGTGTTTTTTTTTTAAAAAAAAACCACTCTCGCTCCAACCCGGAAAATGGCACGAATCAAGCGAATCGACGATGGATCCGTTCGTCGCGACCACGACGCGCAGGAGAAAGCTGTCGCGCCAGCCACCATGGTGGCTCCACCTCCACCGCCCGTCTCAGCGGCGCGCAAGCAACCGACAAGACGACGACAGCGTGGCCGCACGAGCAGCGAGCGCGGCCACGAATTCCGTCGCCGCCAACGGCAACACGAGCTGGCGCTCGAAGCGCAAGTCGCCGTTTTACAAAAACAAGTCCACGACAAACTGTTTCTTGTTGGCGTGTGGCAGTCGAAATATTTCCGCACCCGCCACAGTGTCTTTGGCCCGCTCGTGGCGGTCGTGCGCGAGTATTACTCGCTGTTCCAGCATGGACTGCGGTCCATGGAGACGCTGCGCAATCCATCAGACCGTGACGCTGTACGGAAACAAGAGGCTTTTCTCCATAGCGTCATGGATCCAGAAGCCACCTCCGGTCCAGATGTCCATGGGCCGGACGGCGCGATTAACCAATGGCGGCTCCATTCGTCAGCGTTCCGAATTTACAAAGGCGACCTCCTCGCGAATCCGACCGTCGTTGGCTCGGACGCATACCCGGTCGTCCAAGTGCACACACAGGTGAAGGCGTTCATCGGCCACGAGACTGTGGACGTGCTCTTCCGTCCACAAGGCCGTGTCCGCGCTGCGCGGCTGCTAGCGCCATGTATGGACAAACTACTTGCGTTCCCTTGCCGCAGCCAGTTCGCGTTCACACGAAACAACTTGATCGTGTGGGAAAATGTCGAAATTGATTACGCGCAGGGCTTTTCCGATGCTGGATTGAGCGTTCCAGAAGTCGCAGAGCTGCTCACGCTGTCATTATTGACACCACACTCGACCATACAACCACAAGAAGAAGAAAAAAAAAAACGGATTTGAAAAAAAAATGAAAAGAAAAAATGAATGAATGAAAAAAGAAAAAGAAAAAAAAAATCATGCACGCATAGTACCCAACGGACTATTTTCCTTGCCCGATCACTGCACTGGGGTTTCCAATGCGGACAACGCAAAGTATGGTTCATAACATGCAAGTCCACGTGGCAAAGCCGAGGAATATCCTTTGGCATTGAAGTCGCTCCATAACCGGCAAACAGGTTCTCGTCTCGACCTCATTCGTCTCTCTCGGACCTGATCCGTTTCGTCGTGGCTCCCGGCTGTCGTCATCCACGTAGTATTAATACCGGGACTGAAAATAGTAATATTTTGATCCGAATTCCAACCGCAGAATCGGGGACTGGGACGGTCATCACCCCGTGTCGCTTTTTTTTTTTTTTTTTTTTT
>JAADWJ010000779.1:0-12174 GCA_023336165.1 Pythium monospermum | reverse complement strand
ATGGAAGAGTGATGGTCACTGGGCTTTTTTGGATCAACTGGACGTTGAAGTTCTTTTTGAACAAGAAGAGGGGGAAATGACAATCATGGTGTGGTTCCAGCTTGTGGATTCGCATGGCCAAGCCTTCCATGGCACTGCGCCAGAGAAAGCCCCATTAAAGGACCCTCCTGATGACGATATCGCGGATTTTCGAACGGCCGTCAAGGGGCTTTATGACGACAGCCACCTCCACGGGATCGCTGCCTCGGATCTCGTTGTCTACGAGAGCCAAGCGGCGTTTGATGCCGATGAACCGCTTCCAGTCGATGCCGCGGTTGGCAAACGAGGCAGAAGTCTGCAGAATTTGCTGCTTGTACAAGCGCCGAGCCTCCACAGCATCAGCAGCAGTAGCAGCAGTAGCAGCAGCAGCACAAAGCGGAAGCGCTGCTCGGAAGAAGAGTCCATGCTGGATCAGTTGGATCTGCTGGATCCATTCGAAAAAGTGGAACTGCCCTGGCCGAGAGTGAATATCAACTGGATGCGCTCTCACATAAGTGTGAAGAACATGGGAATGAGGATCCAATCGTGATGACGCCTGGCCTCCACGATTTCTGGGAAGGATAAGGCGATTTTCCGTTGTCGTATTTCGTTCGCAAAGAAGAAGTGGTGGTTTGGCAAGTAGTCAAAGCGTTGCTTTTTGATGTGGACAAGAAACAAAGGAGCATTGTGATCGTGAGCTCGTCTGGTGTTGGAAAGTCGTGCTTTTTGCTGCTTGTGGGCTTTTATTTGGCGTTCGTGGAGAAGCAAAAAGTGGTCATTGTGCGGCAGTGGAAGGGGAAGACGAGAGCCGGCCGCTCGACCGCCATTGCGTATTTGAATGGGCCCAACGGATCGGCTTACCGAGCCACAAATGTCCATGCTGACGCACTGGGTCGTCTGGTCAATGGCCACAAGCCAGATACGCTTGTGCTCGTGGACGGGTATTCGCAAGAGGAACTGGAAAACGAGTCAGGACGTGCTCTTCGTGGATTCCATTTGCTGGCGACGACATCCTGTGTGTATGAAAAAAAGAAACGCGATGACGCTTCCGAAGTGGTGGTCGTCCTTCCGGCGTGGCAGCGTGGCGACCTGGAAAAGTATGCCCGTTTGACGACGAATTGGGTGGTTTCCGCTGGGCTGCGCGCGACTCCGAGAAACAATTGGCCCAAGCAGCTTGTGACAGAGCAGTACTATTACAGTGGTGGCAGTCTGCGCGACTTTTGCACGACGCGTGACTTGCTCAACGCCCAAATTGAACAAGACTGTGCTTCTCATGGTGGCGAACTGGAGACCTACAAGCTCGTGGCTGCTGCGCATGGTGGCGAAAGCACCAGCGAAGACAACCCAGTGGATCGTTGCCTTCGACGCCATTACGTCACGGATGTCAACAACAAAGAACACTACACAAAGTCCAAATACTGGCAATTTTCGGTGGATTCAGGGTACGCATTGTCGCTGTTGGTACGCTGCAGTATGGGTAAGCAGAAATAGTTGTCACTGTAGCAGTAGCAGCTGATGGATGAGGTACCGTGTACACAAGTGGAGGGTGGGCTGCTCAAGTTTTTCCAGATTTGTTTTTTGTTTTTCATTTCCTAGTGGCAGTATCCTGTCAAAACCATAAGTGTGTGAATCTAATGTATGTATCTACCAATCTCATTTCTTCCAGTCGCCCTTTCCTATTTTTTGCCATTTTGATCCGTTTAGCTTGTCGTCGAAGGCGAAGGCGGTGGCGGCGGTCGTGGCGGTGCCGAGCCCATCAGCGGCGCAAAGCCCAGCGACTTGATGGCCTTCGGCGCGTACTCGCGGATCCGCTGCGACGACGATGGCGGTCGTGCGTGGCTGCTCGACGAAGTCCCGGCGCCAGCAGCGCGAGGTCCGTCGGCTGCTGCACTAGTAGGAGTACTGGTGGTCTCATTCAAGATGGCCTGCAGCGTCGTCGCGGCGCCGCGGCTCACGATCGCGGCCTTGAGCTTGTCATCGCCACAGATATTGGACACGACCCATACAGCGTTGGCCTGGACACTTGGGTTCTTGGACGCCAAGCAGGCCACCAGCATATCGACGATTGTCAGCATTTGTGGGATGAACCGTGCAAAATCACTTGCGGTTCCAGTGAGCAGAGCGATCGCTAGCAAGCAAAGCTGCAACAGCTTGTCGTCATGCGGCTCCAGCAGCATGCAAAGACACACGTCCATCGTGCCGTTGGCCATCATGCGCGGCCGCAAGTCGCTGTAGGCGCCGGCATAGTTGACGAGCAGAAACAGCGCATTCAGCCGCAGATTCTGTGAGGCTTTTGACACCCGCAGTAGCTCCACGAGCGGGTCGAGTGCATTGGCAATGGCGGCGGCTGTCGTCGTCGTTGTAGTGGCTGCTTTGCCACTGCCACTGCTGCCACTGGCGATGCCTCCGCTTCGTGTCATCGCTACGAGAGACTTGAGCGTTTCGTTCAATGCTCGCAACAGCATGGGCGACATGCTACTCGAGTCTTCCGCATCGACTGCCACTAGCGACGGCAACAACTGCAGCAACACCTCGTTGGTCATTGCCGACAACTTGCTCTTGAGCTCCTCGTCGATCGCCAGCAGTGCGTTCAGCAGCGTCAGCGCCACAAGCAAACACTCGCCGTTTTCCTCCGAGATAGCGCGCACGATGCTTCTCAGAAAAGTCTCGCCCAGTAAAAGCTGCTTGATTGTCTCACGGTCGTGGTTGTCTTCGACCCACTTGGAGATCACAAGAAGTGCCTGGAGCTTGACGCCACTGTGGATCGAATCCACGAGCTGCAACGCCAAAGGGATCGCCCGCGACTCGGGATCTTCGTCTTCATCGTACAAGAGCTCTTTGCCGGTTTGGGACAACCCTGCAATTGCTTCTAAGACGGAAAGCCCACGCGCCAGCGAGCGATGCGCGGCTGGCTGAGGCATCACGACAAGCGGGTGCATCGCTGCCACAGTGGTCCGCACAAGCTGGTGGAGCACGGTTGTTTCGACAAAGGCCATCCCAGGACGGTGGCCTGTGACCAAAAAGCACATTGCGCCAAACGCCTTGCGCTGGGTCGTCAGTGGCTCGTACACTGGCAACATCTCCACGAGCACGTCCAGGATTTTCTGTTCGTGGAGCTTGGCGACCAGCTCCGGGTCTTTGGAGACACACTTGACCACGGAAGTCGCAAACCACTGGATTTGATGTGTCGGCGATTGTAAGCATTGCCGTAACCGCGGCACAAGATTCGATGAGACCACACGGCGGCAAATGATCTTGGTCTTGGTGCACATGGTCGCGAGAAGCCCAAGCACGTAAAGCTCTGTCTGTGAGTGATGGTGTGTTGCTCCTCCTGCTCCTCGTCGTATTGTCTGGCTGGTGTTTGCTTCCTCCTCTTCGTGGAAAGGCGACGCGAGGATCTGTGCGAGCACGGGCACAGTCGCGTTGCGCACCAGCGCGTCCAGACAGATCGCCAATCCACTCAAATAGAAAAGCGTTTCCAACGAGTACAACACGATTTGAGGGTGCACCGACTCGAGCGATTCAATGAGCAGCGCGATGTGGTCTAGAGACAGCAGCGACGCGCGGAAAAACTCTTGCGACGCGATGCGCGCGATCAAATGCGCGGCGTGGCGCTGGGCGGTGGCGCTAGTACTACCACTGTCACTTGTGCTTCCTCCTGCTGTTCCTGAGGTGGCGCCTGCTAAGACGTGAAACAAATGCAAGGCGATGCCAGGCATTTCGCCTATTTTTTGAAGCACTTCGTCGTGGTTTTTCACCGCTTTTGAGAGACACTTGAGCGCTTCCAGGCGGCGATACGTGGCCTCATTGGAGGCCTTGGACGCGGCACTTTGGGCGACACGGTCACTCGCACTGAGCGCCGACGGGCGCGTCGATAGCATGCGTCGCATCGGGGACGAGACGTCGCTGGCACGACTTCCGCTCTCAGTTCCTGGGTATTTTGTTGTCGCATGGGCTCCAGGGCTGGATGGTTTGCTACTGCTGCTGCCAGTGGGCGGCGACCCACAGAATTGCTTGAGCAAGATTTGGATGCCGTCAAAATTGAAGATCACGACCACCGCTTCGTCCAACTCGGTGAGCACGGCCAGCAAATCCCAGCTGCACCGTGCCGCCATCTCTGACGGCGCTTGGACGTTGGCCAAGATGAGTTGAATCGCCATTTCGTACGTGCCACACGCCGTGAGATCGTCTTCGCCCATCCGCTTCAAGATCATCAAGATGCAAAGCAGCAGCCTGTCCCGAAGCGCGCTTTTCAATTTACTGGCGTGGCGGTACACACACGTGAGCAGCTCGGTGACCAGTTCACTCACGAGTTCAATCTGGGGGACCCTCTTGGCGAGCCCATCGAGGATTTCCAATAACCAGTGGGCCCCATCGTCGCTCAAAAGCGTCACGAAGCTCAACAACGACCGAAGTCTTGACGAGTACTGGCAGATCATATCAAACGTGGCGCTGTTGCCAAGTGCCCACGCAAAGATCGCCAGGATGCGTTCACAAAGAGGTGCACGGTCGGGTGTCGCCAGCTGGTCATCGAGAAGCGTCATGGCGTTGAGGAAATTGGTATCCGAGACCACGCCATGGGAGGACGAGGACGGCGACACGGCGTCGCAGATCGTGGTACACAGGTCGAGTACTTGGTCGATTTGTGGATACGTGAGCACGGCGCACTCTTTAAAGCCCCTGGTGTTGATCGCTCGGCGGCGACTAAAGCATACGCTCAAGAGTGCATTGAGATCCCACTTGTGCGTGAAAAGATCCACAAACTGGCGTCCATGCGACAGCTTGGAGAGACAGAAGAGCAAGTCGTTGACCCGTGACGCCTGGTGCTTGCCGCCGTCGCCATCATAATGGTTGGCTTCACGAGATGTCGTGGAGATCTCATCACACAAGGTCTCCATGATGCCATCGACCGCGCGCTGCTGGAGAGATTCATCGGTGAGCGTGTACAGCTGCAGGAAGTTGACCAAGTAGCTCAAGCTCTCAGTGAGCTGCTGAGGCGACGTCGCAGAAGCCGCCGCCGCGGTGGTCTCGAACCGGTCAAGTGCTTGCTTGAATTCCACGTTCAAGTCGGCATTGAAGCCCAGCAGACTGAGGATCGCGATGGGCAGCGACTTGTGCGCAGCGGGAATGAGCTCGTTGCTTTCAATTGCACCACGGATATCCGCTGCCTTGAGCTGCTCCGTGTAGCTGCCACTGCTCACGAGTAAAAGCAGCAGTTGCAGAAGCTCCAGCCTTGCTTCGTCAAGTTCACGACTTGGGTGGTTTCGGAAAAGATCAAGCCAGCGTAGGATCAGTTCTTGCATGCGTGCAAAGCTGCGACACGCTTGGACGACGACAGCGTCGCCCCAACCGAGACGCGCGCTACTCAGTGCATGCAGCGAGGCGTCCAGGACAGAAATATCCTCGACGAAGACCGAGCACGATAGACACTGCGTGCAAAGCGCTTCTCGAGCAAGCGACTCGGTGGTAGCACCACTGGCACTGGAAGCCTCAGCCTCAGCCACAGCTGGCGGGTGGCTGGCGATGACTTTGAGAATGCGTAGTGTTTGGATCATTGTCTCGCTTTTCTCCGGCGCCGAGGAGGAGCTGTTCGATTTGTCCAACATATCCTTCACCATAACCAGCCACAGCTCTTGCGGTACATCGTGGAGTAGCGCGATCACATGCGGTGGTTGCTGCAGTTGAAGCAGCGCTTGCTTGTGGGTGTTGCTCGCGTCCAGGGTCATCTCCGTGGTTGCTTGCAGACAGTCCGCTAACAAGTGCCAGACCGCCAGGTCTCTCATAGTGATCTCTTGAGGCCCAATCAGCGCGGCCGACGCTGTGCGAGAGATGGATCGAGACGCTGCTGGACACCACCGCTCATGAGAAGCGAGCACCAGCAGTACAAGCGCTGCGAGAGCCGGCGCATTGACCTCGCAGCGGAGCGCCTCACGGGTGCTTTGTTGCACCGTGCCCTTTCCCTGGGAATTCTTGTACACAAAAGCCAAATAGCCCGCTAATGAACTCGCCAGGGCGTCTTCGTCATCGTCGTCACTTGTCCATATTTGCGGATTTTCAAAGCGAGGCACCGTGGCAGCGGCTTGCTCCTCGCGCTTCTCGACGGCCTCGGCTTTCACGGCGAGTGGCGACGTGGTCACCAGTGTAATGACCTTGGACAGGAACCGTGGGTGGACGACAAAGCTTCGATCGATCGATACATTAAGAACTTGCGTGAGCACCGGTGCCAACGGACGGCGAACGACTGCCGCTGCCACTGCTGCTTCTTGTTGCTGCTGTTGCTGTTGTTGCTGCTGCTGTTGCTGCTGGGTCTCCACGCGCTGTGTGAACACGATCAGCAATTGCTCCAAGATGTGGTTTCCACCGATCGCGCGTTGGATTTCGCTTTCTCGTTCAAATGCCTTGATGAGGATCCGTTCGGCTTGGTCGCAATGGCGCGCCGTGGGGCTGATCAGCAGCAAATTGAACAAATCGGAAAGCATTTGCGAGGTCACAGGAAAGTAAAACGTGCCATCGTGGAACGAGCCGCTCAACAAGTCCAGCGCATGGAGCTGCCGTTTCTGTTGCTGGTGGTCGGCGAGGACGCTTTGCAAATGCCCAATGAGCAACACCAGGGCGTCGCACAGCCAATGGACTCGGAACCGTTCCGGCGTGAGATCGCTCAGCAAATTGCCCAGCAATTTGACGCCCAATGCAGAAACCGACGTGACGGCTGGCGACTGCAGAGGCCCCGCCAACTTGGCTGCTGCTGCAGTGGCGTCATCCGACACGATCACAGCGCAGACACGCTCCACGAAATGGGGCGACGACTGGGAGAAAATGGCATGGCGCCCAGCGACGGTCGTGCTCAAATACATGAGCACTTCGGTCACTTTGGCCGTGAGTGCTGTGGCTGCCGCACTGTCTGCTACCACCACCACCGTCGCCCTCGGCATGGGTTTTGACGAGCGAGGCAGACTGTTCATTCCAGCAGCAGATAGTGGCAGCCATTTCTCGAGCAGCTCGGCAAGTGGAAGTTTTGTGGTCGCGGCGATATCCAGGCGAACGGTTTTGCTGTATTTGCACATGGACGTGAGGATGTGGAGAGCGAGGCGTTTGCTCTGAGAGACGACCATTGGGTCGTGTGCTGCTGTTGCTTGTGCTGACCCTGATGACGGCGACGTGGCAAGCCATTTGAGACAGTGGTCATGGAGCTTGATTTCCTCCAGTTGGCTCGTGACTTCGCCCGAGGCGGCCAAGTTGGCGAGGATCTCCAAGATCGTGGCGCGGTCCGATTCGTTTGTGACGGACGCTTCTTGGTGGGTCGACAGCTCGACAAGCCGCACATGGCCTCGCGCGTCGACGATGCGGGACGCCGCTGCGCCACCTGGCACCAGCGTGGGCACCGCCGAGACGTACCGAAGGATCTTACAGGCCAGTGCGAGTCGTTCATCTGCTGCAAAGGAGACGCCTTTGCGCTCGCGAACGAAATGCACCAAGCGGCTCACGCCATCTTCGTTCATGATGAGCACGGGGATCTCACTGTCGCTGCACATGTTGCGCAAAACAGCCAGCAGCAGACACTGCAACGGCCACTTGCTGGTCTGTTGCAGTGTGCGGACAAGCACAGCGATGCCGTCTTCCACCGTGACCGCGATGGTGACATCGCGCTCCATGACCGCGACCAGTAGCAGCTGCGCGGCCGCGACAGAGACTTCGTCGTTGGGATCTGCGATGAGTCTGAGCAACGCCGGGATGTTTTTGCCGTCGTTGAGAAGCGTCTTGTACCGTGGTGAGCTCACGTACGTATGGATCAACTTGAGCACGATCCGTACCGATGCGGCGTTGGCGACCGCGACCCACCGAGCCAACGGTAACAGTTGTGGAAGCAGCGTGGTCTCGCCTGCCTGTAGCGTCGTGTCCATGAGATTGTCGTCTTCGGTTCGGCAAAACAGATTGAAGAGCACGCACAGCACTAGGTGTTGCGACGACGATGACACCGTCGCCACCGCATTGCGTTTGAGTAGCCTACACATGGGGTCCAGTAGCGTGAGCAACCGCGTGTGGCTGTGGAGGGCACCTGAGATCTTGGTCAGCACGCGAAGCGGCAGTTCCGGGATATCGTCCTCAAATTGGAGCACGATGGCAAACATTTTGCCAGCGACATCCACTTGGTCAAAGAGCAAGTAGATGCTTTCTTCATTGGAGAAAAGAGACAGCAGCATCGCCGCACAATCGTCCGTGATCTGCGTCATGTCGCGGTCACGTGTGCGCCAGTTGGTGACCCGAGAAAGGCGACCACAAAGCGCGCCAAGTCCGTCGCTGGTACAAAGCCCCGGAAGCGACGGGATCCGCGAACACATCAGCGTGAGCAAAGCCGTGATCTTGGCCACAAGTTGCGTGTCGTGGTGGCCGAGCAGCGCCGTCAGCCGCTTCACACAGCGCAGCGACGAAAACAAAAGCTGTCGGTTGCTGCTCCAGTCCGCGAGGAAGCTCATACACACCAGCACCTCGGTGAGCATCTCATCGTCATCGACGTGGAGAACATTCTCGATCGACTGCGGCACATTGAGAAGGAAGAATCGCTCGCTGTACGCGGTCGAGTGGTCCATCAAGTTGCCACAAATCTTGAGGATATTCAACAACATGGCTCGGTGCAGTTCGTGCACTTGCTTGGTCTCAACGTCGTCGTCGGGTCGTTCGCGAGTTGGATCCAAAAAGGTGATGGCGTTGCCCACGATCTCGGCGAGTCCCGACCGGTTGATACACGCTCGGAACTCGGCGGCCAGTGAGTCCAAGGACGTGATGTGGTTCAAGCACACAAAGGCATCCGAAAGCGACGGCATGGGGCACCGCGCTGGGTCGCGAGCGTACACTTCCATCCATTCCATGAGGTGGCGAAACACCGCGACCCAGTTCTCGTGGCCGCTTGCGACGCCTGTCTGCGACGCGGCTGCGGTGGATGGATCGTGGTCGTGGTCGTGGCTGGGGTCTTCCACGCCACCAGCGGCCAAACAAATCGCCATCAAACGAAGCGCCGGCAAGTTCACGTCCCGCTCGATGGCTTCCAGGTGAGCGGATAGAGTAGTATACACACCGTAGCTCTGATTGCTCTGGGCGATACACTTGATTGCGGCCGCGGCCGTCGCAGGCGGCGCCGCCTTTCCTCCATGTGATGATGACGAGCAAAGCGCCAGTAAAATGGTGAGCGCGTTGGCCGTGACCGAAGCGGCGGTCGTGCCATTTTGTTCGGATGGCACCAGCCCCATTTGCACGATTCGGGTGATTCCTTGGCCCTTGCCTTCTTCCAGGATCCACTGCAGTACACTGGCAGTCACCGCCGGATGATTACATGCCACGGGCAAAGGCGCAGCGCCATTGGATACTGGTAGTGGACTGGTGGCGCTACGCGGACGCACCAGATGCGCTAGCGTCCACAACGCTAATGCGATGGCTTCCCCATCCGGGTCCGTTTGATGGTCCGGTTCCCCGTCGATAAACGAAAGGATCCGTCCAATCATGGTCTTGTTGAGTGCGAGTTTGTCGGCGTACCCGTACGAGGCCAAGTAGCCAATCATTTCAACCGCAAAGTACTGCGTCGACCGCGCGATCGCATCGACTGGCACAAGCAAAAGCCTTGGCACAAATTGCAACAGCGACCGGCCGTCTCCGTTTCCAAGTTGCGCCATCGCGTTCGCGAGTTCCGGTTCGGTGGATAAACACTCGAGCGAATTGATGGCGAAATGCACGGCATCCGGGGAACAACCGTGGTCGTCCTTGGCGGCGAGACATTGCAAGAGAAACTCGAGCACTTGTGGGTGGCCAATCACGTGGCGTCGGCTCACGACCGAGTTCTCTAAGATATCGGCGAGGCAGCCCAAGCAGTAAAGTACCAACTGGTCGTTTTGGCGGTGCATGTGCATGAACCGGAAAAGCGGAAGCACGAGATCTTGCGTGTCAAACCACTGCGCTGAGACCAGAGGCAGAGCACATAGAAGCCGCAGCGCTTCTACCAATAGTAAACGAAGCTCGTCCGTGAGGATGGCGACGTCGAGACACTGCAAGAGCAATGGGATGCAGCCATGCGCCACCAGTGCTTTGTTGTTGCCGTCGTGTTCGGCCATCCGCAGCAAGACACGTAGTAGAGGGTGGACGAACTCGAGGAGGTTGATCTTTGCAACCGCTCCCACTACTGGCTGCTGCTGTTGCCGCCCTTCGATCGTTCCATCTTGTTCGGCCACGCGGATCCACTCATTCAAGTAGTAGTGGACGACTTCCACCGCGCCTTGGTCGGAAAGTTTCACTTGGTCTTGCGAGTACCGACTAAGACGGTCAAGAAGAAGAAAGCATTCGAGCGACTGTGGAGACAGTGCTGTTGCTGCTTCCGTAGTTGTGTCTTCCCCATCACCGTCGGGAGTAGACGGCGAGGCAAACAGTCGAAGCAGCACGATCGCGTGACGCGTAAAATCGACATGCGAGAGCCTCGTCCCGGCTCGGTCGCCCAGCACGCCACACAACTGACGCGCGATCGCGAGCACATGCAGCACCATCTCGGGCGTCGCGTGGAGCTGGATGGATACATCTTGGCTGTTGCTTTCTGTGTCTTTCTCATCCGCATGACGGGGCTGCTTGTCGGCCGTCATCACGTACAAGGGCAGCAACGTATACAAGTCTTTCTCGTGGAGGATCGTCGCGATCTTGCGTGTCGACGCCATGCAGGCAAGCAAGCTGAGCACCGTGGCCGCATTCGGTGGCAGTGCTGGAAGTGGCTCGTCTGCCTCGTCACCTGCTGCTGCTGTTGGTGCTGTTGGCGGAGACGAATAATAGTCCGCACCGCGCGCACGAAGCTCTGAAATCATCCGCGTCAACGCCTCGCCACTATCCTCAAGTGCGATGGTCGTCTTGTGTTCTTCCACCGTCGCGATCTTCTCAAAAATGCGCAACACATTGCGCAGCGTCTTGGGCGATGGAGACGAGGACTTGTGGTGGCCGTCGTCGGTCAGCAAGACCCGCAAGATCATGACGGTCTTCTTAGGTAAGAAAAACTTGAGCGACTCTTCTTCCAGCATGCCAAAGATCAACCGGCTCGTGTTTTTGGCAAGGCCACGATAGATTTGCAAAAGTTGCGAGAGAATATCAGCAATCACTTCTTCCGATTTCAACGTTTGTCGAATTTTGGGAAACCGCACCAGCGTGCCAAGCACGCGGATGGTGCGGTCCATGAGCGCTTCATGGCTCAAATTCGCTGGCTTGCGTAAAATATTTTGCACCAGCGTGGTGAGCAAATCAAGTTGAAGAAGTTTGAGGTAATTTTCTCCATAATACGCCAATTTACCCAGCGCGTACATGGCCGCCTCGACGATTTGCACGTTTGGTGAATTCAAAAACTGGATCAAGACCGGTAACAAAAAGGCCTGCTTTGATGTGATCCGTTGGGAAATGGGATCTTTTTTGCACCAACTTGCCAAAATGTAACACGAACACCTTTTGACCAATTCACTTGGGTGGTGTAGCGCCTGGCAAATGATTTTAATGGCGATTGTTTCGACCGCATCTTTTTCGCGGTGGTACGCGTCAGCACAATTGCTGATCACGAGAAGCGCCTGCTCAAGCACTGCGGTTTGCCGTGCTGGGAACGAACTGAAGTCAAGCATATGCTGCTGCTGGTGGTGGTCATCAGCAGTGTCACTAGTCGCGGACGTGGCCTCATCATGGATCGCCACAGAGTACACAAATGGCTCAAGCTTGTCGTCGATTTCGTCTTCTTCCTCGCCATCGCCATCGTTGTCGTCATGTTGCTGCTGGTGGCCACCGCTGCCGCCGCCGCCACTGTCTTGTGGTTCGTGGCCACTTGCTTGCTGGTTCCGCTTGGACGGCGACGACGCATTGGCTCGGGCTCGTGGGCTTGGATGGCCACCACCACCTTCCTGTCCATGTCCTTGACCCTGCTGTTGCTGCTTTTCGAGTCCAAGCGACCGCGCTTCTTTCCATGACAAATAGTCTTTACTGGTCGCTGACGCCGCCGCGAGCTTCAACAAAATGCTCAGCGAGCCTTGCTTTTTGGCGATCCGCGTCGCATTCGCATCCAAAAAGGACAAATTTGCTAACGAAGTCGCAGCCAACTCCACGATCAGCATATCCTCCGAGTGGAGACAGCCGAGTAGCGCGTCGACACATTCT